>CM031880.1:17394586-17429256 GCA_018697195.1 Certhia americana
CAACCACTGATAGAGTCAGAATAATACATGACAAGGTGCTGGTCAGAGTGTTGGTAGCAGTCTGATTAAATGGTAGCTGCAGCCCTCCTGGAGTGACAAGATGTGCTTTTGTTGAAGCAATGGTCCTGTAGAAGGGTGTAGTTTTCCTCTGAAGGTTCAATAGTGATAGATGGGCCTGGTCTTCCTCTGAGAATGAAGTGGCAAAGGCTGCTTTGGTGTTCCAAATCTCAGATTTTTATCCAGGTAGGAATGCTTGGTTCCTCCTCCTGAGTAGAGCATCTCACAATGGGATGATGTAATTTTATCAGCCATGCAGTAGGACTCAATGGCCCATTAGCAGAAGATATCTCCCTGGAGGAAGGATGGGTTGTGGAAGAGATAAAGAAAACTACCCCACCTGATTTTTAACAGCTGGCCCATTAACAGAGGGTTACTCCCCCCTGGAGTTGAGGGGTGGGTCATGGAAGAGATAACACTGCTTTATCTGGTTTCAACAGCTGGTGATAGAGTACATTCTGCAACCCAAGACAAGTTCCCAGGCTAAATGAGCTCTTTAATATTTTACTCCCTTGCTTTACTCAAAATGTCTTTGGTCATAAGTGTACCTTTGATCTTGAGTACAACAAAACAGATTTTAAGTAGCAATCTGTTATTTTATTCAGTTCCGATGAGCACACACCAGTAGAAGATGAAGAGGCAAAATCTAAGAGTAGTTCTTCGGATTCCAGCTCAGAAGGTATTTTGTTTGCCTTGCACAGTTTTTTTGAAAATGGGAAGCTACTGTGGCTTAGAATCTGCTGCTGCTGCTTGCAGAAGGTTCCCTGGCTTAGGCTGGTGTGAGTGAGTGGGGTGGGCTTCAGCTCAAAGGAGAGCATTGCTTTGGGAAGGTCAGGGAATACATATGGAGCTAGATGTTCTTTGTTCTCTAATGTTGTCTTTAAAAACATTCCAGAGGAAAAGAAGAAAAAGAAGAAGAAAAGACAAAAGAAAAAACGTAAAGCATCCAAAAGAAAGCGCAGGAAACATTCTGAGGACAGTGACAGTGACTCAGAATCTGAGCAGAACTCCAGTGGTAAGACAAGAGGGTTTCAGCTTGCAATCTGGCCTCAGGAAATGGGATTTATGAATTTAGCATTTACTGGTCTTCTCATGCCAGAGATCTGTTTGATATGTCCTCATACCAACCAGTACTGCAGGAAGCTCTACACTAATGCTTTCCCAGTATAAACAAGTCCCATCAGTGTGTGTATTTGGGCATTCTGATGGAGGCAGTTAGTGAGGGAATAGGCTCAGGGTTAGGGGAGTGGTTAGACTAATTGGTAGGGGTAGTGGTTAGTGTAATTCCTAGCAGTAGGGTTAGGACAGTGCTTAGGCTTAGGGTTAGGGTTGAGAGAGTCAAAGAGTCCACAGCTCCATGAACACTGGGGCTGTAAAAGTTATTCACAGAGCAGTAAACTAATTAGTTACAACTAATCATTTCTTTTTTGATTATAGATATACTTTCTTTTTTTTTTTCAGATGAAGATAAAAAGAAAAGCAAGAAGAGAAAAAAGAAGAACAAAAAGTAAGTGTTGTGGTTGTTGCGTGTCATTCTGGCTGTTGTTGGCTGGAGAGCAGCTCAGCTTTCTCTGTAGGCCCTGAGGGAGCCTGAGGCCCTTGGGTAATTTGCAATAATAATAATAATAATAATATTTTGCTGTATTTTATTTTAAATCACACAGTTGGTGCAGCACAACAACCTCCCTTAAAAGCCACTTTCTACCTCTGTGGAAGTCAAAACAAAACCTATATATTGTTTTGGCTTTGCTGTAAAACATGAAATAGCAGACAGTTCCTATAGTGGAATTGCCTTGAGAAACTAATTGTTTTGCGTATGATTCCAAGCATCTTCTCATCTTAAATTTTATAAACACATGTCTGTCTGGCTTTAACTCACAGGAAGAAGTATAAGAAAAAGAAAGCTAATAGGAGCATGAAAGGATCCAGTGATTCCAGTATCGAAGATCTGCTGATGAAATGCTTCAAGGTACTGATCTCTGATGAGCGTCAATAGGTTCACCTGATTAAACTGGGTGGAAACTTCTTGATGTCCTTTTTGTGAATTCTCGTTAGGATGTTGCTGATCTGTGTAATATTTCTGATGACAAAGAACAATTGGCACAACCCTAAAGCTTCCTTATTATTTGATTGTTGCAGAAAATACTTAAGCTTGACAGTTTGATTGGACCAGAGGCTCCTAAAACTCTGCGATCCTCAGGATGATAGGCCTTTGAGTGATAGCCATCTCTACTGGTACTTGATCAATCAAGTGTGAAAGTTACTGTTTCAAAGGGCGTTTGCTACAATAAGGCATGCCGAGAGCAGAAACTCACAGACACGTTTCTGGGGTTCTAGGCTTTTCCTGAGCCTCCAATGCAGAGCACATCGCCCCTCGCGTCTCCTATGCCGCCGCCGCACACCGCGGCCAGACGGCGACACACCAAACCGATGCCTTCTCTCGACTCTTAGTCCTCCTATCCCCCAATGGGTCCTGTCCCGGGCGCAGGCGCCCCTCTTGGGCTCCACGACAGGCCTACGCAATGGCGGGGGGGCCGCGGCTGGCGGCCGCCCCGGGCGCAGGTCCCAAGCCTCTTTAGATCGGTTAGTCTGGCTGCCTCTATTTCCCTGCCACGTCATTCCGCGCGGATCCGCCCACGCCGACTCCGGGCGCGCCCGCCTGACTCCGGACAAAATGCGACTCTCGGCACATTCGACAGTGCGGCCCCCAAAGTTCCACTTCCACCTTGCGCCTCTTGGAAACTGTTGCTTTTCCTGAAATGTCCCAAAGAGACCAAGAGCATAAATTTATTGGATGATTATAAAATATTTGGTCCCCTAGTCTGTGTACTTGGAACCACCGGTTTTCCTTATTTTTTTTTCTAAAATTCAAAACTTGACAAACAAATATCCTAATCGAGTCTGTACGAACAAACCTGAACATGCGCACTGGCCAAAATACGGTGCAATCCTTCGCTCCATAAATAGCAATGAAGTGGTCCTGCACACTTTATGACTCTTCTAGCAAAAAAGGTTCTCCTGCCAGGCTCCGGATTTGTATATTTATAACAAAGTCCTTTTTGAAGTGAGCCTTCAGCTTTACTGTTTACAAAACCAGTTTCTTTTTATTTACGATTTTACCATAGAGTCAATTGATGAGAATAATAATAGAAAACACTCATCAGGAAAACATAGGCTTTTCTTCCTCCTATGAGCCCTTCAATTCTTTTCTCCTTTTTGATACAAATGTTCTGTCATTTTTACAAACAGGAGGATATATTAAAGGTAAATTAATCCTAGCTGTTTTTTAATACTTAATAATCCAGTTCTTTTTTTCCCCCACCAAAACTATGTGTGGCCCCGGGTTTTGGTGGCTAGGCTCTGCCACCCTCTTGCTGCACCGGAAGGCTGAATTCTTCTATGTGGTTTGGGTTTTTCCTATTTGGGTTGGGTTTTTTTTTGTTGTCAGCATGCATCTTCCTAGTTTAAGGGGGTCGTTTTTTCCAACTTTTATTTTTAATAAGCCTAATCCTTACTATATGAATAACAGTATAAAAGATCGTTTTATTAGTACTGACAAAAACATCTAGGATATAGAACACATGTTGTATTCTGAACTGAAAAAGACTAATGAGACCCAATAGCACTGTTATCTATTATAGATAGTGATCAAAAAAACTCTGGGATGCAGGCTCTGAAAACAGGAATGAGTACAATTAAAAGAAATTTATGTGCACAGTGTCTTTTGCCAATCCAAAAACGTATGCACCTCAGTATCGATTTTTCAATTAATCAATTGAGAGCTCTTTTGCATTTTAAAATCCATTGTGGAGAATAAAAATTTCTTTTACAAAGCTGAGAATTGTGAGAGACAAAGTACCATTCCCAAATGAAAACATTGAAGTAAATTGAATTTACCAAGCAGAATAGTGATGGCTTTCAATAAACTGAATTTCATAGTTATCCTACCTAAGAACTGCCTTTACGGACAGAAAATAATTTTTCCACTTAGGGAATTTCAAATAAACATCCTCTCCGAAAGACCTCTAAATCAAATTCCTCTGTTTGTACTTTGAAGAAAACCTTTAGACATGTCTCCGGCCATTCCCATTATATAATCCTTATATAACGATTAAGACTCCAGTGTCTTTTTATGACTGTAGTTGTTGTAGCTGCGTTAAATACTGCATGAGCTTATAACCATTGTACAAAAGCACTTCAAGTCACCTTACGATATTAGGTAACACATTTGGTGCAGAGTGCTCCTGAGGCCGATGTTTTAGTCCATCATTTGTCAGCTGTTTGCCAAATCATCGTAACACAGGGTAACCGGCTTCCCTCACACCGACCAGCAACAGTAACACCACACACATGGCATCTCGGTAAAATCTTTTCCCTCCCTGTTCTGCGCATGGGTACTTGCACCACCAAAATACCCAATTAAAAAGGGTTTCCTCTATCTTACAGGGGGCTTTTTTGTAAGCGATTAGTAGGTTTGGGAGGCTAAGTACTGTTTTCATTGTGCAAACGAGGCTGACATACCCTGACAATTTTCTAGACAGCATAAACCACCATGGCTTTTCCCAAGGGTGTAGCAGCTGTCCAAAATTCCCCTTACACA
Organism: Certhia americana; assembly: GCA_018697195.1. Taxonomy (NCBI): domain Eukaryota; kingdom Metazoa; phylum Chordata; class Aves; order Passeriformes; family Certhiidae; genus Certhia; species Certhia americana. The sequence goes on from CM031880.1 coordinate 17,399,244, forward strand.
GAGCTGCCAGACCAGCGATATTAACACTGCACTTTCCAGATCTGAGCAAGAAACTCGCTGTTTTTTAAGAAGCTCCGTGGCAACGTGGTCAAACCTGAGGGAAGGGCGCCCAGAAGCTGGGTGTCTTATCTGAATGCTCATTTGTACCATTTTCACAGATAAAGATTAAGTTGGAACGATCAAAATCAGCGACAACCGTGAAAAAACCCGCACCAGGTTTCACCATTAACCCCGGTCCCTTAGTGCCATCTCCGCACGGCTTTTTAACATTTCCAGGCTGGGGTTTACTCCACCACGTCACTGCGACACATTCCTTTGCTTGACAACCTTCCCATGAAAAATTTTTCCTAATACCCACCTTAACCTCCCTGAACGCCACTCGGTGCCAGTTTTCCTCCCCGTCCTTTCGTTTTTGCCGTCAGACCGTAGAGGCGGCCAGCGCCCGGTCTCCGCGCTGAGGTGCCTGGGGGCGGCCGAACATCCGAACCCGGGCCTTGCCTGACCGGCCGTGGTTCCGGCGGCACCCCCTCCGGGGCACGGTTAGCTGTCCCGCGGGGCGTGCTGCCCCGGGCCGCCTCTGGACAGCTCCGGGGCCGCGCTCCGCGCTCCGGTGCCCGCGGCGCAGGGCGGCCCCGGCCCACCGCCACCGCCCCTCCGCCCGCGGCGCTGCCTCACCTTCCGCCACCTTCCGCCGCCGCCGTTTTTCGCGTTTCCATCGCATGCCGGGCGGCCCCGCCGCGGCCACAAAAGGAGCCCCACCGCCGCCGCCGCGTTGCCCCGTCGGTCGGGTGGGGCGGTGACCCCCCGGGCAGGGCCTCCCCGCCCCGCCCCGCGGCCCGCCCGCTACTCCCTCCCGGCCTTGAGAACGCCGGAAGCCGCCGGAAGCGGCTCGGCCGCCGCCATGGGCCCGCGTCCCTCTCCCCCGTTCGCCGCCCCGCCGCCACTCCGACGCCGGCGCCGCCGCTCCCTGCTCCCGCTCCGCGAGCGCAATGGCCCGAGGCGCCTTAGGCCACCGCGGCCAGCCCGATCGCGAGTGCCCCGGCGCGCCGCGCTCCTCCGCGCACCACTGGCACCACCACCGACGGCAAATTGCCCGAGTACTACTAGAAGGATAAGGTAGGAGATCCTGCGCAGAGGGAGCGCCGCAGTGGGTCGGGCCTGACCGTCGGTGCCCCTCTCTGCGCGGCAGGAGGTGCTCCCGGGAGCGCGTTTGCTGGTTCGGCGGCCTGGCCTGCTCTGCACGCCCCCGTCACGGACGTCCACCCCCGGACACCGGCTGCTCCGTGCCTCCCCGCGGTTCAGGGCCGCTCGGGGACCGGACTGAGCCGGCTGTAAGGGGGGTGACTCTTTTAAATCGATCGCCGGTCCTCGGCAGCGGTGCCGAGCGTCTGCTGCCAGCTGCCGGCCTCTCCTTCCTCCCGTTGTTCTTATTCCTTACCGTAAGCGGCTTTAGGTTGATTAGAAACACTAACTGTAGGACTCGTCAAATGTTTGGTGCTGACTGTTCCAAACTTGTTCGTTATGCGGTGTTTTCCTTTACAGAACTCATGGAGATGAGAGCATTGGAGAATGGGGCACCTGAAGTTTGGGGTTTCACCAAACAGTTCCTTACCCAGAGATATGCATTATTTCTTCATGGGTTTTTTATAATATTACTACATATCCGTTCCGCATATAAAAATGCTTATCCCTGTGGTGTTCATGGTGCCACAACTTACGGTATCAATTCCTTTCTGAAACAAGATAATGAGATTACTTCTCCCTTTTTTCCCCAAATACTTCCAACAACCAATTATGCAATGTGTTTATTGTAGATCAGTGACTGTTGTTGTTTGTGGTTCTGACCGCAGTTCTGTCTTGGTTAAAAAAGACAGTGGCTGCTAAGGAAGGCAGGAGCCGCCCTTGAAATGGCAAAATGAAACCACCACCTTCCAAATTATAATTCCGAAATTAGGCAAAGATAAGATGGGAATAACATTTCTGTATTGGGAAAATTAGAACAATCAATTAAAAAAAAAACAAAAAAAAACAAAAAAAAAACAACAAAACAAAACAAACAAAACAAAAAAAAAAAAAACAAAACCAAACAAAACAAAAAAAAAAAAAAAAAACACAACCCCAACCACTGTATATCAGAATATACATGACAAGGTGCTGGTCGAGTGTTGGTAGCATTCTTATTAATGGCGCTGCAGCCTCCTGGGAGTGACAAATGTGCTTTGTTGAAGCAATGGTTCCTGGTAGAAAGGGTGTAGTTTTCCTCTGAGGTCAATAGTGAATAGATGGGCCTGGTCTTCCTCGAAATGAAGTGGCAAGCTGCTTGTTGTTCCAAATCTCAGATTTTTATCCAGGTAGGAATGCTTGGCTCCTCCTCCTGAGTAGAGCATCTCACAATGGGATGATGTAATTTTATCAGCCATGCAGTAGGACTCAATGGCCCATTAGCAGAAGATATCTCCCTGGAGAAAGGATGGGTTGTGGAAGAGAGAAAGAAAACTACCCCGCCTGATTTTTAACAGCTGGCCCATTAACAGAGGGTTACTCCCCCCTGGAGTTGAGGGGTGGGTCATGGAAGAGATAACACTGCTTTATCTGGTTTCAACAGCTGGTGATAGAGTACATACTGCAACCCAAGACAAGTTCCCAGGCTAAATGAGCTCTTTAATATTTTACTCCCTTGCAAGGACTGACTCAAAATGTCTTTGGTCATAAGTGCATCTTTGATCTTGAGTACAACAAAACAGATTTTAAGTAGCAATCTGTTATTTTATTCAGTTCCGATGAGCACACACCAGTAGAAGATGAAGAGGCAAAATCTAAGAGTAGTTCTTCGGATTCCAGCTCAGAAGGTATTTTGTTTGCCTTGCACAGTTTTTTTGAAAATGGGAAGCTACTGTGGCTTAGAATCTGCTGCTGCTGCTTGCAGAAGGTTCCCTGGCTTAGGCTGGTGTGAGTGAGTGGGGTGGGCTTCAGCTCAAAGGAGAGCATTGCTTTGGGAAGGTCAGGGAATACATATGGAGCTAGATGTTCTTTGTTCTCTAATGTTGTCTTTAAAAACATTCCAGAGGAAAAGAAGAAAAAGAAGAAGAAAAGACAAAAGAAAAAACGTAAAGCATCCAAAAGAAAGCGCAGGAAACATTCTGAGGACAGTGACAGTGACTCAGAATCTGAGCAGAACTCCAGTGGTAAGACAAGAGGGTTTCAGCTTGCAATCTGGCCTCAGGAAATGGGATTTATGAATTTAGCATTTACTGGTCCTCTCACGCCAGAGATCTGTTTGATATGTCCTCATACCAACCAGTACTGCAGGAAGCTCTACACTAATGCTTTCCCAGTATAAACAAGTCCCATCAGTGTGTGTATTTGGGCATTCTGATGGAGGCAGTTAGTGAGGGAATAGGCTCAGGGTTAGGGGAGTGGTTAAACTAATTGGTAGGGGTAGTGGTTAGTGTAATTCCTAGCAGTAGGGTTAGGACAGTGCTTAGGCTTAGGGTTAGGGTTGAGAGAGTCAAAGAGTCCACAGCTCCATGAACACTGGGGCTGTAAAAGTTATTCACAGAGCAGTAAACTAATTAGTTACAACTAATCATTTCTTTTTTGATTATAGATATACTTTCTTTTTTTTTTTTTTTATGAAGAAAAAAAAAAAAAAAGCAAGAAGAGAAAAAAGAAGAACAAAAAGTAAGTGTTGTGGTTGTTGCGTGTCATTCTGGCTGTTGTTGGCTGGAGAGCAGCTCAGCTTTCTCTGTAGGCCCTGAGGGAGCCTGAGGCCCTTGGGTAATTTGCAATAATAATAATAATAATAATAATTTGCTGTATTTTATTTAAATCTACACAGTTGTGCAGCACAAACAACTCCCTGTAAAGCCACTTTCTAACACTCTGTGGAAGTCAAAACAAAACATATGTATTGTTTTGGCTTTGCTGTAAAACATGAAATAGCAGACAGTTCCTATAGTGGAAATTGCCTTGAGAAACTAATTGTTTGAGTATGATTCCAAGCATCTTCTTTCATCTTAAATTTTGATAAACAGCATGTCTGTCTGGCTTTATCACAGGAAGAAGTATAAGAAAAAGAAAGCTAAGAGGAGCAGGAAGGAATCCAGTGATTCAAGTAGCGAAGATTCTGATGATGAAATGCTTCAAGGGGATGATCTCTGGATTGAGAGGTCAAGTAGGTTCACCTGACTTTAAACTTGGGCGGAAACTTCTTGATGTCCTTTTTGTGAATTCTCTGTTAGGTGTTGCTGATCTGTGTAATATTTCTGATGACAAAGAACAATGGGCACAAGATTAATCTTCCTTATTATTTGATTGTTGCAGAAAATACTGAAGCTGACAGTTTGATTGGACCAGAGGCTCCTAAAACTCATGCATCTCAGGATGATAGGCCTTTGAAGTGAGTAGCCAGCTCTAATGTTACTTTGATCAAATCAAGTGTGAAAGTTACTGTTCAAAAGGGCTTTTGCTACAATAAGGCATGCAGAGAGAGAAACTCACAGACAGAAGTTCTAGCGGTGCTAGGCTTTCCCCTGGCCTGAATTTGGGTAGAAGAGTCTGATACATGCTTTTTAGCCTTGATGCCTAGAAAAACCAATTGTAAGTGCCTTTATTCTAAAGATCTGCAGTATTGTGACTTTGTAGTGTCATCAGAATGAACTCAGTGATAATTTGAGTTGTCGTTGCTAGTGTTGCCATAAGGAAAAAACAGGCCAATATGTGGGAAAAAATAAGTGTTTAAAAATGCAGCTGTATATAGTAGTGAACAGGGAAGTTGGATGTTTAGCTCAGGCTCTCTCTCTGAAGCTACTGAAATCCCCACTTTTGTTTTTTTAGCTATGGACATGCCCTGCTGCCTGGTGAAGGTGCAGCCATGGCAGAGTATGTAAAAGCAGGGAAGCGCATTCCCCGCAGAGGTGAAATCGGCTTGACGAGCGAAGAGATTGCATCGTTTGAGAGTTCTGGTTATGTCATGAGTGGCAGCAGGTATGGTGGTATCAACCATTTTGATGATGGCAATGGTTCAGTGGAGTTTTCAAGAGCTGTGTTCCCTGCTGGCTGAACGGAAGAATGCTTCCAAGCTCTACCTGCCAGTATGGGGTAGAAGGTGCTCTGCTTGCAGTAATTTACACTAAACTCCCCGTTGCTAGAAATGGATAGTGAGTTTTTCAAGGACTTTCTCCTCAAGAGCTAAAGTTCTTCACAGGGAATACTGTTCTAATTATCTCAAATGAGGAGGTGCTTGTGTCAGATGGCTCAAAGGTGGGCTGTCTGGACAGCCCTGGGGATGTGCTGACCCTTCAGCAGGAGACAAATCAATGTGTAGAAGCTGGCTGCACTTTTTTCTCTATGACAAACAGGAATCTCATTTAAATTTTGGTGAGCCAGCAGCTGACACCCTGGGGGTAGGTTCCTTGCTCTGCCACACTCCTTCCTGGGAAGGTTAATGTGCAGTTTGGATTATCTATTAGGCTATCTGTTTTGCCTGTTGGCATGGTCAGCATAAAAGATGCAGACCATCTGCATGGTCTTTAAGGAGTAAGTAATTTGCTGCAGTGCAAAACTGCAAAGAATTACAAAAGATAAGCTAAGTAATGCACCTAATCATTATTGCAAAAAATTGCCTAGAGTGATTAGGAAAGATATATCACCAGTTACCCTAGTACTTTACCATCATCCGGGTCTGCACATCAGCTGGGGAGTCCCAGTCACAGCAAAGGACTGGAGAACCATTCCTGGGAATTCCTATGTGGTGTGTACACCTGTAGGCAAGGCCTCCATCTTCACTGTGAGAGGGCCCAGCTTTTGACTGTAGAATAAACAAACTTACACAACTTCTAGTGCAGGAACATCTGGTTTCATCCCCCTCTTGGGTTCCAACCCAAAGCCTGGCCAGGGCTTGAGGAGGAACCAAGGGAGATGGCTTTGATCATATATCTTCAAACAAGGCCAGATGTCTGATTTCATGCCTTTGTCTGGCTTCTAAATGCAGAAGGATAAATATATTCTTACCACAGTACCTATTCCACTAATGATCATGCACATTACCTTAGTGAGCAGATACAAATAAAACATTTTTTTGGAAGGTTCATCTAGAGGTCAGCTTTGGCTCAGGGCCCGTTGTTCAGGCCTTAGTACTTCAGTATGTTTATTTCAAGCCCCTGAACACATTCAGGCCAGTTAAAGGCTGGAAGCTGTGACAGGGCAGTGACACTGCTGTGCCCATGCTGACGTAGCCCGTGTTGTCCCTCACAGACATCGCCGCATGGAAGCTGTGCGTCTGCGTAAGGAGAACCAGATCTACAGCGCAGATGAAAAGAGAGCTCTGGCATCCTTCAACCAGGAGGAGAGGAGGAAACGAGAGAATAAGATCCTTGCAAGCTTTCGAGAGATGGTCTACAGAAAGACTAAAGGCAAAGAGGAAAAGTAATGCTTCATTTGAGCTGTACACCATAGTTTGCACCACGTGGCAGCTAATCCAGTACAGCTGTGATTTGAAAAAGCTGCAGGTGCTGCAGCACCTTTCACCCAACAGGGCCAAGCCTCAGGAATGCATTACTTGTGTCAAGGAAACAGAGTTATTTTCATCAGATTTTCTTGGATGGTTTGTTTACCATCTACAAGGAATCCCTGTAAAGAGAAAGGCTACAAGGCAGGAACAGGCAGGGAAGATTATAGGTGTCAATGTTCTGCACTCGCTTTGAAAGCCAAAGAATCCCATGGGGAGGCTTTGTTACCTAACGCCAATAAGTGTGATTATTTTATTCCATTTATTTTTATTAATCATAGGATCATTTAACTTGGGAAGGACCTTTAACAAGCTACTAGCACCAGTAGCAAAAATGAAGGAACTCCTGAGTTCCTGTTTTAAGATCCAGGACTGTCCACTTCACTATTTTTTCCTAAGTTTTTTAGATTTAGATTTTTCCTCAAAACAGTTGAGTGTGGTTTGTGATTCAAACCAGAGGTGTAAATATTTTGTAAATGAGTTTGTAATTTAATGCAGATGGGTTTCAGTTACTTTAGAGCAAGCAGATGGCAGCTGAGGTGTAAAGTAGCAGTAATAGGAGGGTCTGGTCTTCAATCCACTGGAACTCATGGTTAAGAATTAAATTGCTTGCTTCTTTTTCTCCTATGTTATACATAGGCATCAGTGCAGTGGGGTGCAGTGATTGGAACCCCTGGGTGTATGCAGGTGGTAACCAGGATGTATCTTTCAGTTCATTTGAAATGTTTTTGTTTATGGAAGTGTTCTAGATTAAACTCTTGTTTTAACTCCTGTAGTATTTTACTTTGGTCTGTTTCAGCAGTATTACATGGCTTGTTTTTCAACTCTGTGCTTGGAGGCTTTGCTCGTCAGGCACTACTTATGTGGTGGTTATCTTTGATTCAACTGGATTATTTCCAAACATATCTCCTGGAACTTCTTTTTCTCAAATGTATTTGAAAACAAAAAGGGTTTGAGAGATGGGTTGTTTCTATTTTGTTCTCCTAATTTTTTAATTTTTTTTGTTTGTTTTGGTTTTTTTGTTTTGTTTTTTTTTTTTTTGTTCCTCTAAGTCTAGAAGCAGAGATATCTTGTATATTTATATCAAGAAAATAAAAGTCCTAAAGTCCTACAATGTTTTCCCTGGAGTTCCAGTGACCTGGCATTCACAAACAGCAAATCCTGCCCAGCTGCCTCCTCCCATTTACACTCTGGAACCTGGTTCCATCCTGATGTCCCCACACATACCTGCCAGGGACTGTCACACACAGCCAGCTGCCATGTCAGGGCATAGCTGATTTTGCACAAGTTCAATACTTTTTATCTATCCACAAAGTAGAAATGTGGCTAAGGAAAAGCTTTTCTTTCTTCATCACGTTTATTTGGTTTTCCACAACAGAGTACTGGTAATGGTGAATTGGAGCTGTTCATCGGGAAGCAAGTCTTTCTATGCACACTATTTTATTTTCAATTATGTCCTGAAGCCACTTTTCTCTAAACTGACACTGTTCTGGCCTGGAGAATGGAATAAAAAGAAGGTAAATTGTAAGCATAATAGTGAATCCAAGTTTGGCCAGCTGAGAGCTGGCCTTCATTCACCATGTCAGGCTCTCTGCTGCAATAAAGACCCCCACCTAGACCCATGAAAAGGACAAATTTCTGGAGAATGCAGATGCCCACAGGGTGGCTATTCATGCCTCTGGGGGTGAAGCTAGTGATAAGCAGGGTCATTTCACATAGCAAGATTTTGACAACTTCCACTTCTCTGCTATTATTGCAAACTTATTTACATCAAGCTCCTTATTTGCTTTTGGAATAGTAAAGCTTGCTAAAATAGAAAAGTAATAACATTTACCTCCGAATCAGCCTGCTAGACTCCAGTCTGTAAAAGATCTCCACAGGTGCAGTCTACAAGAAAGCAGAGACAGGGCAGAGGCCATGTACAGCCCCTCAAATAACATTGTAATAAAGTGAGAGCTACTGTTTGCTTTTAAAATAACCTGGATATTTGGTTGGGGCAGAAGGTGCTTCAGGGACTGGCTGGGCATTGGTTGGCAAGTGGTGAGTAATTGTTTTCATTTGCATCACTTGTTTTTCATAGGGTTTTTCCCTCATTTTTTTTATATTTTCCCCAATTTGTTACTATTTTTTTTTAAACACTTACACTTTTTTTTAAATTTTCAATTCTCTCCCCTATCCCATGGTGGTGGGGAAGGAGTGAGCAAGCTGCTCTGTGATGCTTAGTTGCCAGCTGGAGTTAACCCACAGTTATTTGGGGATCCATAACTTGGTGTTTAGGAACATCAAGGTTCAGTATGACTTAAGCCTGGAGGTAAGAAGTCTACTCAGTGCAGTTTATTTTATTTTTTTTCATTTGCAAGAGTTCATTGCACAGGTGCAAACTTCAGGAAATGGATTCTGAGACAGATTGAAGAGCAAAGTGTCACTCCCTCTCTACTGACCCCTCATTCTGTAACTCACATCTAACTCAGCCCTTCTTACAGCTACCCAGAACAACTGTTGCTTGGAAAGGGAAGATGGTAAGAGTAGGAAGGCAGATGTAGGATCCTGCCAGATTCTGTTTGTCAAGTTCTGTCAGTCAATCAATGATTTGGGAACTAATCCAGCCTCCTGCTCTGTGCCTTGCTCCCCTTGCCAACCAATGGTGTGCTTGTATTAGGCCATGTCTAAATCTCCTGCCATTGTTCTGGAAATGTTGAGGCCTTTTCAGCATCTTCATGAGACTGCTGGCTCCTCACCAATCTCTGATGATTACCTTTTCCTGCCACCCCCCACAAGCTGGCTAGCTCAGATTTAGGGGGATGAGGAGAGGGGATCTTCAAGATAGGGAGAAGAGTTTCAAAAGAGGCCCCTTACCTCAGGATGTATTCCAAAGCTTTATTCTCAATGAAGGGATCCCAAGAGGCAAGGAGAGAGCACATGGAGGAAGAGGGGTTTTTATCTCCTTTGGGGTCAGGGTCAGATTACCTGGCTGAAAGCCATAGGTCAAGAGACAAGGGGCAGGTAAATCAGGCCAGGTTACAGCCCCAGTTTCTGGGTGAGGGGTTTTGGCGAGAGAGCATTCCCTAAAAAGGGATGCAACAAATCTCTCCACTGCCCTGGCATTTCCTTGCCTCAGCAATGCCACTGTACTCTTGTCCCTTAAAGGACTAGTCCATCCACGCCATTTCTGAGTACTTACATCAGGTTTGAATTTGGAGATCACTATAACGAAATAAACACTCGCTGTTGCTCGTGGGACGGGTTTTCTGCGTGTTGGGAGGCCCCAGCAAGCTCTGTAATGGTACCTCTTGCTGTCCTTCAGTTCTTCTTCCTCGAGAAATTCTAAGTGGTAAAGCCAGCTTTCATGAATGTCCCATGTCTGTTGAATAAACGCATCACACTAAGACTCCCTCTGTCTAGTAGAGCTGACTTGAAGGTGGTGCTAAAAAGGAACAGAGGTGCTCTCCTTTGATTTTTCATGCTTTTTAACATTGACAAGTTGTGGCCATCCTGAGTGGATGGAATTGTGACTCACAGAAATTAGTTCTTTAATTTGCTGACATCCTCTCTCCAATGTGAAGTTCTTGGCTGTGGTCCACGCGATATTTTTGATGACATGCTTGGTTTCTAAAACAGATAAAATGCTGACAACCCCTCCTGAAAAGACCCCAACACATTCTAGCAGAGCAAACACAATACCTTTCTCTGTTTCCTTGGCCTCTGTACTGCTTCTGTCATCATCTGGGCGGATGTGATCTTTTTCCTCTTCCTTGTCCATCGGCTCCACCTTTGGAGAGATAAAGGCACAAACGCTGGGCGAGCAGCGGTCTGAGAGCTGCAGGCCCCGTGTGAGGAGCAGGGGGAGCAGCGGGCATTCCCTCACCGCCGCTGGCTCGTACCGCGACACTGCTCACCCCGCTTGGCGCTCCAGGGGCGGCGGCTGCTTCTCCCCGGGGGCGGCGGGGGCTGGCCGGGACACTCCGGTCCCAGGGAGGGTGTCTGACCCCGGGGAGCTGCGCCGGGGCCCCGCGGGTACGGGCTGTGCGCCGTCACCATGGCGAGGCCGCGCCGCCCCCCGCACTGCCCAGCCCCGCGGAAACGCCGCCCGAGAGCCCGGGGCGAGAACAGCTGCGGCATCCGCGCAGAGTCTCTGCTTGTCCTAGCAATTCGGGAGCTGAGGCAATATGCTCCAGTCTGTGGGCTCGGAACAGCAGCGCTTGCAACACGCAGACCTTCAGAGGGAAAGGATCACGGGTACCGTACGAGAGAAGGCAGGAATGTTTTAGCAGATCACAGGGGACTGGATTCCCAGCAGCTGCTCTTCCAGGATGACACGAAGCCTTGGGGCAGGGGGCGGGCAGTGTTCCACGTGGCGGAGCAGAGATTGCCCTGCAGTCCGTGCTGCAAAACCACGGGGAGGCAGCTGTGCCCCTGCAGGTCCAGGATGGAGCAGAGATCCGCCTGCACCCCAGGAACCACCCCATGCTGGATGGAGCGGGTGGATGTGCCCAGGCTGTGACCTCGGGGGAAGCTCATGCTGGAGCAGGCTCTGGCAGGACCTTTGTGCCCAGACTGGAGCAGGTTTGCTGGCAGGAATTGTGACCCTGCTGGAGCAGCTGGTTCCTGAAGGACTGCACCTTCTGCATGGGACCCATGCTGGAGCAGTTCATGAGGAAACTTCATAATGAAACTTCCAGCCATGGGAAGTACTCACACTGGAGAAGTTAATGAAGAAGTCTCCCATGGGAGGAACCCCATGCTGGAGCAGGGGAAGAGTGTGAGGAGTCCTCCCCTGAGGAGGAAGGAGCAACAGACATGGGATGACATTTACCACAACCCCCATTCCCCATCACCCTGAGCAGCTCAGCAGGGAGGAGGTAGAAAATATCATGAGTGAAGCTGAACCCAGGAAGAATGGAGCAGTGCGGGGAAGATGTTTTATGAGTTCTCATTACCCTGCTCTTATCTGTCAATACATTAAATTAATTTCTCCAAGTTGAGTTTCATTTGCCTGTAACTGATGAATGGTCTCTCCCTCTCCTTGTCTCAGCTCACAAACCTTTCAGTGTATTTTCTCTCCCCTGTCTAGCTGAGGATGGGAGTGACAGAGTGGCTTTGGTGGGCACCTGGTATCCAGCAAGGGTCACCCCACCACAGCAACACAAATACAAGGGTTGAACACCTGTATAGCTTTATTTAAGAATTAAATCATTTTCTATCGATACATGATTTTTCAAAGCGTTGACACTTTAGTGTATGTTCTCCAGACCCTGAAAAAGAAAAAAATAACAGCTATATTTATGTTATTCTTGTCACTAATGTGCATATCTGAAAATGCAGATTTTCAAACTATATTTAATTACCCAGGTCTTAATGAGAATAAAATTAAAATGCACATCCCCAGACGCAGGCCAGCTGCAGGCACCGAGTGAGATCTGAGAGCCCCAAGAGCAACCAGTGCCCACCTCAGCGGCCATCCCCAGAGCTCAGGGATGGGGGAGCAGCGCCTGGGTCCCATTTCCCCCGGCGGTACCTGCCCAGCACCCCCAAAACCTGCCTTGGTCACATAGTGCTTGTTGACACCCGACAGCCGCCGGTCCCTCTCCATCAGGGCCCACTCGTAGGGATAGCGGGCGATTCTCTTCTCCTGCAGGCACAGAATTGTTTGCTAAGGCCTCGGGTGGGGGCTCCCGAGGGAAGGCGGGGTAAGGGGAGTCCTGTGAGGGAAGGGATCCCAGAGGGATGCGGGGGTCTGGGGGATAAGGGCGGCTCCGGTGGGGAAGCGGAGCCTGAGGGTCCCAGATGCTGGGACCTGCCGCCCCGGCCCGCGCTGACCTTGCCGCCGTGGCACAAGCGGTGCATGAAGATAGTGGTGATGCCGGGGATGCTGAGGCACACGCCCATGATGGCCATACCGGGCAGGATCTCGTACCACATCCCGCCGGTGCCGGTGCCGCTGTCGCTGCCCCTGCGCCGAGTGCCGGGGCACTCCCGGCCTGCCCCGCGCCCTTCCCGGCCTGCCCCGCGCCCCCTCACAGCCGAGCGGGCCCGAGCGGGCAGCGGGAGCGACAGCGCTGACGGGGAGCAGTCCCTCGGCAAGAAATGAGGCCGTGCCCGCGTCCCGGTTCGCCCGATACCGCTCTCGGTGCCGGTCGCTGATCCCGGTGGGATCAGCGGTACCGGGCGCGGTGCACATTGGGAGTGGTAGTCCGGCGGCGGCAGCGGCGCCTTTAAGACTCAGTCTCGCGAGAGACGGCGGTCATTGGGTACGCGCGGCGCTGCCCGGGCCCGGAGCCAGGATCGGGATCGGGATCGGGATCGGGATCGGGATGAAGGAGGACAAGGAGAACGCCAGGCCCAAGGAGCGGCGCGGAGCCTCCGCCGGAACGGGGGCTCTGCTGGCCGCGGGGCCAGGCCCGGGCCCTGCCGCCGGCACGGACGGCAGAGCCGGCGCCGCCGAGCTCGATCGCCTGGAGCGGCCCAAGGACAAGAAGGAGACTCTCAGCAAGGTGGGGCCTGCGCTCCGCCGGGAACGGCGCCCTGCCCGGTAACGGGGCTCCCCCTCTGTAACGGGCCCCTCCTCCCTCCGGTAACAGGGCTCCCCCTCTGTAACGGGACCTTCCCCGCTGACGGGCCGCTTGCGGGGCCTCCTGGGCCGGGCCGTGTCGGGGGAGGCGCGGTAATGCCTCGTCCCCGGCGCTGCCGCCGCCCTGAGCGCCCGTCCTGCCGTGCCGCAGGTGGTGATCCGCCGGCTGCCGCCCAGCCTGACCAAGGAGCAGCTGGAGGAGCACCTGCAGCCTCTGCCCGAGCACGACTACTTCGAGTTCTTCGCCAACGACTCCAGGTACGGCCGCCTGCCCAGCCCGGGCGGTCCCGAGAGCCGCCGCTACCGCCGGCCGGGCCCCAGTGGCGACACCGCCTCGTCGGCCCAGCGCTCTCGGTTTGTGTCTCTGCAGCTTGTACCCGCACATGTTCTCCAGAGCCTACATCAACTTCAAGAACCAGGAAGATATAGTCCTCTTCAGGGATCGCTTCGACGGATACGTGTTTGTTGATCACAAAGGCAAGTCAGCGGTAGTCGGTGGATGTTGCTGTTTTCCCTGCTGTCTGTGCCGTGTGCTGGCTGAGTTTAGGAGGGTTGGGTGTGACTTATTTGGGTTTCATGCCATCAATAACAGTATCAGCATCTAGATATATATATGAGAGCCCCAAGAGCAACCAGTGCCCACCTCAGCGGCCATCCCCAGAGCTCAGGGATGGGGGAGCAGCGCCTGGGTCCCGTACATGTGCAATTCCAATAATATTTAAGTCCTTTAAATGAGGTAGTTTGCAGTGTAACAGCACACTGTGTTTGCCATACCCTGCTGGATTTGTGCAGCCACAAAAGCCATCTTCTGTCTTTGTCAGAAGATAAAGCTTTAAAGCCTGCTTGCAACGTGTTGCATTCTACTATATTTTGTCAAAAATTGAGATTTGCCTCAGTTGCGTTAACTTAAAATATTCCTTCTTGAACAATGAACGTGGAGTCTAGGATGAGGCCATTATGTGGTGTGAACTGACAGTCATGGGCAGCTTTAAACCTAGTGTGTCCTTCTTGTCAGTCTATGAATTTACTGGCTTGTTAGTATAGTGAGAGTGTTAAGGTCATGAATTCTGCTGTCTGTAAAGTGATTTTTTTTTTTTTTAATTAAATGGACTTCCAAGTACAGTAATTTTTTATGCTGTGTAAGTAGTCTTTTCTAGTGTTGCATATTTCTTGTGAGATTTACCTTCCTGCTTTAGATGTAGATGATATAAACTATTTTATAAACTATTTTATATCTGTTTCGTCTTCATTTTAATGTTTTTTTTTTCTCTCAACAGGTCAGGAATATGCTGCCATAGTTGAGTTTGCACCTTTCCAAAAAGCTGCAAAAAAGAAGAGTAAGAAAAAGGATGCCAAAACTGGAACTATTGAAGATGGTACAACAGCAAGCTAGTTTGTTTTGCATGTGTAGACTTGAAACTCTTAGCAGTAATTTGGATGTAATGTTTTTACTGTAACACTACAGTTCCACCAATGGGATGTTTGCCTAATTATATGTGAAGTTTATGAGCACTGCTTTGTCAGCTAGAAATCTGCTAAATATGATTGTCCCAGACAAACATAATAATACAAGTTTATTTGAGAGCTGCCAATTTATGAAAAGGCAGCATATAAACAATCCAGCTTAAGTAAATGCAATCGAGCAGTACATGATGCAAATACTTTTCATGCTACAGTGTCTCTTCCCCCCATCCTTTTTTTTTTTTTTTTTCTCCCCTTCTCTTCTGTGTAGATCCAGAATACAAGAAGTTTTTGGAAAGTTACAGTGCAGATGAGGAAAAATTAACCTCCACTCCTGAAACTTTGTTGGAGGAAATAGAAGCAAGAAACAAAGAGCTAATAGGTATGGAAATCTGTTACTATAGTTACATTTTTCTAGATCACAAAGAAACAAATGTTTTGTAATTTGAGACTCCTGGAGGAGAATTCAGTCTCAGTTTGTGTGTCTGCTTAGCATTTGTTAAACATTTAGGCTAATGTTACTCGGTGTGCTTTGTTTTGTTGCCATGCTCTAAATTCTTCTGTAGGTATAAGTTTTAGATGGCAGTTCCTTCCTGTTGCAGGAAGTTTGTTAGCCAGAGCAGGCTGTGGGGTGGCTGCATTTCAGTGAGGTGCAGTGGTGTTTAATTGCACAGTGCTGTGATCATTGATGTTCCATGCAGGCACAAGCTAAGAGATAGTGTGGTTGGGTAAAATACCACCGAAAATGATCAGATTAATCTGTTTAAATGTCTTACAGGGACCTGTTTAAAAATGAGAGTGTCTGGGAAAAGCCTAATGCACACTGACTGTAGAGATAGGTGTCATGAATATCCTATTAATATCCTAAAGAAGTTTATAGAATCCTTATAGTTGCCAGTGTTTGGAGATAAGTTTGGAATACTTGTTTCACTGCTGTATTGCTGCATGTGAGAGGCAAGGGAATGTGTAAGGCTGCTTCACTTAGAGCTTTGTTGTAGGTATTGCAGTATTGGATAGGACAAAATATTTACATTTGTTTTATCTATTCTCCAGCTAAAAAGACTACTCCTTTATTGAACTTCTTGAAAAATAAACAGGTAAGGCGTACCTCCAGAATTTTCTTGTGGTTTGCAAGTACAGTTTGCTCAGTGTATGTTGATACGTTGCTGCCCTTCCTGTTGAAGAAGGAGCTTTTGACCCAACTTGTCAACTTCTGGTTCATATCTTTTAAAGGACTAGAGTGTTGGAACGTTGGTGCTTTCTGTACATTGTGTACATTCTGGTCACAGCAAAATGCCTCTTTTTGCACTGGCAAAACAAATTCCATTTTAGTGTTTCCATTTTTAATGCAGTATGGCTGAGGTCCTTGTAGGTGATCTTTCTCCTAGCACATAATGTTATTTTAACTTCTAGCAATGGAGAAAATCAGAGGTGTGGCAGATTTAATTAAAATTTGAATGGTAAAGGCTGAGGCCACTGTTATATTTGAGTTTTTTAAGACAGTACAAATTAAGGCTTATGCTGCAACATGTTCAGGCTCACAACAACAGAGATGATAGGACTTTTTTTTTTTTTAATCATAGAGGCAGCTATGAGGTGAGTTGTTTGATGACTTAAAGAGATGTCCTCTGCTGTGGAAAGACACTATTTCTGTTTGCTTTTACATACACAGAGACTGAGAGAAGAAAAAAGAGAGGAGAGAAGGAGGAGAGAATTAGAAAGAAAAAGACAAAGAGAAGAAGAAAGAAGAAAATGGAAAGAAGAGGAGAGAAGGAAGAGAAAAGAAGCAGAAAAATTGAAGAAAGTAGACAGATGCCCAGAAAAAGAAAGAGACAGATCAAAAGAAGAACCAAAGATTAAGGTCTAGAACAGTTCTTTATTATAAACTGTTACACTCCCTTTCCCCTATTATTTGTATATCAGTCTCAAAATGTACTTTGGGTATTGTGTGAAGAATCACATGAGTTTGGTGTTAGTAAATGACCAATTTTTTTTGTAATATTCAGTAGTAGGCATTGTAAAGGTTTACATGCTGTAATGTTTCATAGTAATATTTAAAGTTTTTGTCACGTGACTGTTGTACATGCTGTGGTAAACAGGATTGTGAATTCGCTATGGAATGGAGACTATTTTTAAGCTTTCTAAAACAGCCTGGTTTAGGAGAAAAATCCTAGTCTGCTTTGTGAATAATGCTTACTCATACACTCCAGCTTTTAGAAATACTGTGATTTGCAGTAATATTTCTTTAATGTTTACCTCTTACTGGACTGTGGTTCCTTTGATGCAATTTCAGTGTTGTGCCAGACAATATGTGTTAGGTTGAGACTTCTGTTTTCTTTGTAGCTACTTAAGAAGCCTGAAAAAGATGAAAAAGACTTGGAGAGGAAAGAAAAATCCAAGAAACTGGAAAAAGAGACTCTGAGGGAGGAAAAAAATGCGAGTAGTGCATCTGCCAAACGATCTGATGGGGAGACAAAAGAAGAGAAGGCAAAAAAGTATTCTAGTACTTGCTATAAATATATATGTATCTATAATTTGTTTCCTGATTGTACTGAGGCTTAGGCTGCTCTGCCATGACCATGTTTGGAAATTACTTTCAAATGCTTTTTCTTGTATAAGGCATGGGCCTTGTTTTTTGTGCCAGTGCACATCCCTATGATTGCAGACAGCTCTGTGAATTACCTGGAAATTCTTCATTAGTAGACAGATTTTAATATTTTTACAGCTCATTATAGGAGCTCCACTAAGGAAGCCCATATGTAGGTGACTGCAGCAGGCTGTGAGCACTGTCCTTGCAATGAGATAATTATAATAACCATGGCAAGAGGAGAGGTGTTCTCCAGTTACCAGTCCCTCTAAGTCTTGTAAAAGTCAAAGTGGAAAATGTAATTCTCAACAGCTCCGTGATCTGTTCGAGGTTCAGTACTGTCATGTGGGAAATACAGATAAGACAGACAAAAATCAGATGTTTTTTCAAAGCCAGAAGAGACTCAGCCAGCTATGCAAGGAGGAGGCTGGGAATCTCTAGTGGTCAGTGTCCTCTCTGGCTGTCATGCATGACTTGGGCTATCACAGCCTCCCAAGAGCTCCCTAGTACCTGCCAGTGTGTCATCTTCCTATTGCACATTTACACCACTATTACATTGATCTCCCAGCTCGGTTTGATGAATCTTTTGAGCTTAATTTTCAGTTTTGTTTTCATACAGATCAGAAGATGAGTGTGTAAAGGACTACAGGGACCGAGATAGAGATTTTGAAAGAGACAGAGAATATGAGAGAGCACAGAGAGAGAAACTGAGACGCCAAGAAGAGGAGCGTCGGAGGCAGAAAGAGCGCTATGAGAAAGAGAAGGTTTTTAGAAGAAAAGAGGAAGAGGTGAAAAAGGAGAGAGACTTACTCAGAGAAAAGGGAAAGAAAAGTGATCTTACAGACTTTACCAGCAGCATGGACAAATCTGAGAAAGTAACCAAAGACGATAAAAAAGAGGATACAATTAAGAGGGATCGTATCAGAAACAAGGTGCTGGATTTCTTTAAATTCCTGTGTTGATTTGTAGGGATCTGTGCGTTTTAGGGTAAAAGCACTTCAAGGAAAGAACCATGTGGTTTCTCTATTGAAACTTCTCCCTGTTCTGCGACAAATTCTGCCATTGCTAGAAATGTCCACTAAAATTTGCTTAACTGTGTTATTTCTTGTCACTGTGTGAAAACTAATCCAAGAAAACGTGGGTTAAATTGTAAGTTACTGATCCCTTTTTATTTGCTGACTTGTGCAATAGGCTGCTTCTTTAAGGTGTTAAGGTAAAGTATCAGTAATCTGTCTGTGTCTGCTGATCTTAAAGGTGCCTGAAAATGCATCTCCAAGTGGGAGTGTGATTGAACTGGTTTCTTAAAATAGGAGACTGCAACTTGCAGAATATGACATGTCCTCTAGGCTCAAGAAATAATGCCTTGAGTGTAGCTTTATGTACTCTACAAAATCTGTTCTTGCAGTATCACTGCGCTTGTTTTCTGTGTCCCTTAAGACATTGTCAGGTACAGATGAAACTCAGGGTTTTCTGAGAGTGATCTGAACTCAACAGGAAACTTGTTACAAATAACCTCAACTATGAGCAGGGATGTTGCTTTACAACAGAGACAACCTTGGTTTGGGGCAATTGAAGTTATTTTGCCACCACTGTGGAATAATTAAACTTAACCTGAAAACTTTGAATTTGAACCATTTCTAATACCACAGAAATGCTGCCATGATTACCCTGAGAGCAGGGAGCTATCAAAGAGTCTAAATAGTTTTGATTTATTTCAGGATCGCCCAGCAATGCAGCTGTACCAGCCCGGAGCCCGAAGCCGGAGCAGATTGTGTCAGTATGAAGACAGTGCTGCAAAGCCCCCAGATCAGGGAGTGGATAAGAAACAAGAGGGTGAGACCAGTCACACGAAGGAAGAGGAGTGACTGATGTGCCAGCCTTATGTGTTCTGACTGTCTGTGCAGCCAAAGAGCATGTACTACGCAATCCAGAAGTGCCTTCGGAGCGAAAAAGGAACAAAGGAAGAAAAGGGGGCATTGTGCTGTTGGATGTTTCTGGTTAAAGAAACTCAGTTGTAGATTCGGAATTTGAAATGTGTTCTCGTTGTAATATTTTCAATTATTTGAACTTATTTTCCCAGCATCTAACTACAACAGAGAAGAGAATCTTTGCAAAATAGACTTTATGGCCTTAAGTTTGATAATAAATGAGTTGTGGTCAGGAGGGGATGACACCTGGATCAAAAGCCAGAGCTCTACTCTAAGGCAATTAGAGCCAGTGTTGGATGCACTTAAGCAGAGCAAGCTTGGAGTTGCCTGGAGTTAACACAGGTGGTGCTCCTATGTGAGGCAGTGAAAGCTAAAGTGTGTCAGTCTAGCACGGAGACACATGCACAGGCTGGGGTTGTTGAGGTACCAGTGAGGAGCCTTTTGGCACATTAGGAGCAGAACATCTGGCAGTGCAGTAACCATGTTAGGAAAAGACTGTCCTTTCAGTGGTTCTCTGGATAAAGTAACTTAAGTTGGAGTGTATGAATAAGCTGGCTTAATAGTTGAATATGTCATGATAAATTCTCATGTAAAGTCTCCCTACACTGAAATGTTTATTTTTAATCAAATGTAGCTGGTTTGGGCATCCTGTTCTTTTCCAGCATCTTCCCTTCTCTCAAGTCTGAAACGCTTCTGAACTCCTGCCCTTTCGGAACTGCTTCGTCTTCCCTCATAACTTGAAGTATTGTTTTACAGCCCAGGACGAAACTTCGCCAGTAGCAGCTCCTCCCACGCTAGCGAATTTTAGCCATAGCTGGTTTTTTTTTTTGTACTAAACCCAAATAAACTCGCACAAACTCGCTCGGCCGCCACCGCCCCTCAGTGCGTGCGGGACCGCCGGGCCGGCAGGGGGCGCTGCGCCCGCTCCGCCCGCCCTTTCCGCCTCCTCGGACACCGCCATCGCCGGCACTGCGCTCCTCTCCGCGCCATGGTGAGCCATCCGCAGGCATCCGCCGCCATCCGCGCCCTCCCGCCGCGCCCCGAGCCCTCTCCCCGAGGCCGCCGCTCTTGGGGGTCCCGGCGGGCGGGCGGCGGGGCGGGAGGGAGGCGGGGGCGGAATTCCCGGCTCGCCGAGGCCTGGCGGGGCCGGGGCTGTGTGAGGCACTGACCGCTGCGTTCTCTTGCAGTCGTCGCACAAGACGTTCAAGATCAAACGCTTCCTTGCCAAGAAGCAGAAGCAGAACCGGCCCATCCCGCAGTGGATTCGCATGAAAACCGGCAATAAGATCAGGTAACGAGCTCGGCTGGTGCCTTCGGAGGAGCTGCGGCCACGCTGGCTTAGTCAGGCGGCCTGGGCGGTACGGGCCGAAGGCGGAGCTGATGGCGTTTATGCCAGCAAAAGCGCAGTTTTGTGGCCGTGAGTGCCATGCGGGGATGGCAGGGCAGCTGAGGCCTCTTGAGGCAGTGTGGGACTTCCATGCCATTTTCTTCTGTGGTGGTTTTACACCAGTGCTCTGCAAGTGTCCACAGCTGTTCAGTGATGGGACGTGTAAAGTGAAAACCTGAACTGTACGTGTAGATGATTTTTTCCAGATTTCGTTCCGTGGTAGCTTCTCTGTTCCTAACGTTCTCCTTCCCAATTACCTGTCTTCTCTTGTAGCTGCTCCTTCGGGCTTATGCATTTTTAAGGAACAGTTCCTGAGCAGGGGTGCTCCGAGGTTCAGGGGATGGTCTGTAAGGGAGCAAAGGACTTGCTGGATGTACGGGAAATCAAATTGATAGTATGAGATGCTTGGCACCTGACTGTAGAATTAAATTGCCCTAGTCCCTTGCTTTCCTGTTGTGGTTGTACTCGAGTATTGTGCTTTGGGTGCTCATAGGGCATGCACAGGGTGGTGCCTTTCCAAGCCCTCTGGTTGAAAACTGCAGCATGTTTTTTATTTCATACATTCCTCCAGCTGGGTTTTTTAAGGCAACAGAATTTCCTCTTGTCTTTCTCTCTTATTCCTAAGCAGTAAGGTGAGCAACAGCAGCACTGGCTGGCTCAGGCAGTGACCCAGCACAACATTGCTAGGTTCTGTTCTTGTAGCTGTTTCTAACTTGTTTCTCGGCAGGATCAGTGATGCATGCACCCAGCTGGATCCTTGTCTTCCACGTGCCAGGGTACAACTGGGTTCTGTTTTAGCTAAATTGCAGTACTTTGAAATTCTTGACCACAGGGTAAAATCACAGATTTTTGTCTCCTGGCACTTGAGTAGCTGAGCCATCGGTTCTGTCCAGGCTTTGTGTTAAAGCAGGCTGCAATTGCTGTGCTTCTTGCTGTGGGAGTGCTGCCATTTTCCTGCTGAGAGCAACTCTGTTAACACTGTCTGTGCTTTCACCCACACCGTGGTGAAAGTATTTGTTCTTAACATGGACAGGAACACACTCACAAATTAATGTGCTTTCATGGAAGAGACTTTTTCCATGTGCTGTTCTACTTCGATGTTTAACAAAGGTGTGTGTGCACTCTGCTAATTCACTCTGCTTTTGTCTTAGGTACAACTCCAAAAGGAGACACTGGAGGAGGACCAAACTGGGCTTGTAAGAGACACTGTCCCGGGAGCTCTAATGAACACTGGTCTTTCTGTGTCAGATTGATAACACCCTCGAGTCATTCCTTCTGTGCTGCTGGACTGCAGTCCCCAATGTGGGGTTTTTATGAGCTGGTCTGGGATGTTAACTTGATGCTAACTGGGAAAATCTTTGTATCTGAAACATGGAGATTGTGTTCTGTGAGTGTTTTTCAGGCTTCACCATGAGCATTGACAGTGTACAGACTTACTAATAAATATGGACCTGAATGACTTTTGTTTTGAAAATTATTTCATGTGTATGTGGTGGGACTGTAATAATAAAATTCACAGTAGTATTAGTTACATTCTTACTTTATATGAGAAACTTTGGCAACTCTTTTCAGGTAGAATAGGCTGTGTCTTCCTTTTCACTGACTGTAAACCTTCAGGAGCAGAGTACCAATTAAAAAAAAAAAAAAGTCAAAATCAGACCTGAAGAAAATCCCTTACAAAATGCATATTGTAGAGTATAGCACGTACTGTCTGTGCACTCCCTGGAATATTAAATAATGGGAGTTTTGTTCGGGAGTCTGTCTTGGTTTGATAAGTCAACACCAGCCACAGGTGCAGCTTCGTATAGAACATTCTCAGCAGACAGAAATTTAAGATGGGGCTCAAAGGGAGAGTTTACAGCTATTTAAAAAAGGGAGGAGGAAAAAGGGGGTTAAAAGTCTCTGTGTAGTTGCCACTCCAGCTCCTCTGTGCTGTTAATCTCTGCTGGGGCCTGTGAAACCAATTTACCGAGGGGAAGTTGAGGAGGAGGCTGTGGCTGTGCACGAAGTGGTGCTGAGCTGGGGTATCTGCTCTGCTCAGCAGGAAATCCCTGTCACTGTCAGCCTGCCCATCCTGACACTGAGGGCTGCCAAAGTGCTGGTTCATTCCTGAGTTCAGCCTTGGTCACAAACCTCTTACTCCTCAGAGGCAGCTTCCTGAGGAAACTTCAGGCTGCCATGCCTTCTGCGTTGCTGCTTTTCACATACCTGCTTCATATTGCAACTCAGCACATAAGGCTGCACACAGTGTGTGCCAAACAGGTAAATACAAAGAAATACACATCTCACTCAGAGCTCATGAGTTCTCTCCTTCCTAAGGTGACAGGCAAGGCTGGGATTTTTACCAGCTTCAGGATACTTCAGAGATATCCTTTAGCTTCTTATCCTGTCTGGTAAGAGTGGAATCTAGTCCATCATCAGGGGGAAGCAGTAAGTCACTGCAACAGGAAAGCAGCAAACAGCATTGCCAGAGATGTTTCAACAGAGGCTCGTGTGCTGCAGCCACTTTGACCCCAGTGATTTTTAAATCTCTTCTGCACTCTTTTTGAAGTGAGTGTTCAGGAAATAACAGTACTGCTGAGGATTGGAGTTCTGCCTTGGCGCCCAGCGAACCTCCTCCAGCCTTTCCACATCACTGCTGGCAGGCAAAGCTGCTCGTAGTTTCTCTGTAATTGTGTCTATGGGGATCTGGCCGAGGAGGAAAACAGTCATTTTATGGACTTGAGAATGGAAAGAGACAGTTTTTTCATGGCATTTGTGGGAAAACTTTCCTGAGCAATAGATTGAACAATTTATTACTATTTATTAGAAAGTCTCCCTATTACTATCATGACTAATATTTTTATTAGATGAAAGTAGCTTCTACTAAGGAACTGCTTTGGAAAGTAACCCCTTGTATTATTGTCCCTGTCTGACCGAATCTGCTTTTCAAATTGGACATGAAGGGCTAATACAAAGTAAACTTAGTAGAAATTAAACTTGGCTTAGACTCAGTCTTCTGCAGAACTTTAACCTAACAAATATCTCTGGGTTTGAATGTTTTCTGTTGCCTATGGGAGCTCTCTCTGCCCTCTTCTCCCTGTGAGAGGGGATTAGGAATCTGCAGCACTGGGCTAACACACAATAACTGAGACATCAACAGAAGCTTTAAGTAAAAAAATATTTGGATATTCTAGTCCATTGATTTTGGTGGATATGTCTTGTTTTCTGAGTGAAAAGCAAAGTTAAAGCTGATTGTACACTTGAGGAATATTTTTTTAAACGTCTATATTCAAATCAACTGCCTTTCTGTAGGTATGAAAATGAAAGAAGCGAGACAAAGGGGTGGGTCACTGGAATAATTTTTTTTTTTTTTTTTTTTTCTCAGTGGAAAGGGGCCCAGCCAGGGCAGGGGTGAGGATGTTGTAATGTATCTAGAGAAGCAGAGTTATGGTCCTGCTCTTTCTGAAGTCTCCACCTAATTTGTGTCAGCACAGGATACAGGGTCAAACCGATGACCAAAAGATGGGGGGAAAAGCTGTCTTTAGAGGGTTTTGGTTATCTCTCAAGGGGAGGCAATTACTGAAAATCATTTGTCATATTTAAGTGCAGCATTTTTCAGCGAAATTTTGCTTTCAAATGGAACATCTAAATCCATGTTTCCGGGTGGAGCATGACTAAGCCACAGGTACTATTGCCAAGGAAATGGCTCCTTCAAAGAAATTCTCATTAATTCTACTGTTTACCCTGTGCCTTACTCAGAGGAGGATGTAACGGCCATCCTGTGCCCCTTCCCTGACAGCTGCAAAAGGGTGACAGAAGACTAATAGGTAAAAAAATATTTTGTCAGTCCTGTGTGTCTTATCAACAGCACTTTGGTCACCAGAACTTGACACCAGTGCGGTTCATGGAGTTTGTGCTGGTGTGAGCAGACTTGTGAGAAGCCAGCCTGCTCTCCTATGGCATGGATGTGGCCACAGCAGTTCCAGAAGGAGCTGTATTGCCAACATCTTCAATCCTAGAGCTAAAGCATTACAAGACCTGTAGATCAGGCATTAAATCTAGTTCTAGTGTGCTTTGTATGTATCTGCTGCTGACCTCAGGGATTAAAAAGAGATCCAGACACATCTGTATGTCCCCCAGGCACCTGGACAGGGCATTATCCAGTCACTGGATCCCTGTTCACTCATGTGGAGTCTGCTTTTCCACGTCATTACTGCAGACTGGATTATTTTGGCATCCAAGCAGCATTTCAAAACATAGTCTGAATATAACTGGAGTTAGCTCAGGATCTGTGAAACCCCCCAGCTCTAGTTCCCCAGAGGAAGTTACCTGTGTGCCTCTGTGTATCCTTCTGCATCAAGATGCAAATGCACCTGTGTAGCCAGGCCAGATCACCTTGAGTTCCTCAGTCACCCCTGCAGGTCCCCTGAAAGGCAGCTAGAAAGAAACCATAACTGCCCTCCTAAAAGAGTTGTCCCTACAAGGGCTGCCCTGGGGAACAGAAACTCCCCAGTTCCTGTCTGAGAAGCACTTCTCAAATGGGACTGCTATTTAAGGGTGTGAGAATAGTTTCATGATGAAGAGAAAGAGGAAAGGGTTGTTGTTTTTCTGAAGATGTTTTGAAGCAGTCCTGGCCTCTGAGAATGTAAAAAGAAAGTTGAAATCATCAGGGCAGAGCTCCACTTAGTGAACAAAACACAAACAGGCAAGCAGAGGCTTTGCCTTTTTAATGCAGTAACCAAGACATACATGCATTGTTACACTGCTGCAGCAATGTTCATTAGAGTTTCATTTTTGAGCATGACTTCAGTAGCAATAAAAATAATCTCACAGCCTTCACAAACCTTTTCTGAGAATGAATCATCTTTCCAGAGCTGTTCCTGAACTCTAATCCCCACAGGAGCAACCACATGCTGCCCTCCTTGTGTCCTTCCTGCCTCCTTTGCTCTGGCCCCCATTCCTAATGAAGTTGAGCATTTCAGGTTTCCTGGGATGGGGATCTCGAGGGAGGGGCTGTCAGCGTGAGCTGTATCACCTTTTGAAAGGCTTCACTTGGCCTGGACTCTTCTCACAAACAGAGCCCTTAGCTCTTACTCTACTGAGAAACAGCTTTATAATCAGCTGTCATAAACAAACATCAACCCAGAGAAGGTGCATATGGCAGAGATCAGGGGCTCTCACAGGGAGCTAGAAAGCGTTTGCAGCATGGGATCCACACATGGTGGGTCAGCATCCTCCTGTGGGCACGCAGGGTGTTGGAGCAGCTTCCCACAGCAGAGCTGACATGTGAGCCCCAACCATGGGGATCTGCTGGGATGCAGCAAGGAGTCCCCATCCAAGGGGGCATGGGGCAAAACCCACTCTACAGACAGGCAGTTTTTGGAAGGGCTGTCCCCAGGTATGGCTCCCAACGGCTGTGGTGCTCCACACACAACAGAACAGCCCCAAAAGACCAGCCATGGTGCCATGGCTCAACCCTCACTTGGCCAGGATTTTGAGCACCCAAGTTCCCATCTCCCTGCAGGCTTTTCCGGCTGCTATCCAGCATGGGTTTATTGGTGAATGGAGCGAGGAGAGCGTCAGCGCTCATGGAAGAAAGCAAATGCCTGTCTAACAAAGCCTCGGAGGGTCGACAGGCTCCAGGAGTGCTGGGCTTTTCCCTCGGCCCCGGAGTCCACAGAGTCCTGCCCTGCCCCAGCCTCTCTGGATGACTTACAGTTGTTGTTGGTGTTGTGAGAGTGCAGCTGGACCAAGTCCTCCTCCAAGGCCCCTGCCAGCTCCTTCAGTTCCCTGGAGGTGTCTGCTGGCAGGTACTGCCAAGCCTTGCGCCCATTGTGGTCCCTGCAGGTGGTGTCTGCCCCGTAAGCTCCCACCAGCACCTTGATGAGCACCTCATGTCCCTGCAAGGCAGCCAGGTGCAAAGGGGTGAGCCCACCGCTGGCTGTGGGGATGTTCATGTTGACAGGGTAGCCTTTCTTCTGGGCATGGGAGATGACCTGGATGAAGCTCTCATGGAGGCCATGCTTGGCAAGCCAGTGCAGAGCAGTGAAGCCTGTCACAAAGTCTCTCCTGGTCAGCAGGGTGGGATCCAGGTCCAGCAGCTTGATGATGCTGTCGGCATCACCCTCGGCCACCGTCAGCAGCCATGCGTGCTCCAGGGGATCGAGGACAAGGGGCAGCAGATCAGGGCTCTGCTCAGGCTTCTGCTCTTGGTGCAGCCCTGCAGGAAGACTGCTGCTGCTGCTGGATGTCTTCTGAGCAGCGGCGAACCTCATGGTGCTGCCAGGGCTGCTGCTCTGCAGGAGGATTTCCTTCAGCTCCTTCCTCCGGGTACTGCTGGGGCTAACGGAGAACCTGCCTGAAGTCCTACCCCAGCTCCCCAGGCTGTGCCTGCCCCAGCTCATGCTTTTGTTGGTGTCCATCTTCTGCAGCGCATGGAAACGCTCCCTGCTCCCCAGGGTGGCTGCCCAGAGATGGGAGCTGCGGGCCTGGCCGCCTGCTCGGGGCTGGGCGGCATCCAGGAAGGAGAACCTCCGGGAGATGCCAGCCACCTTCTGCTCTGCCCCGCTCTTGTCCCGCTCCTGCCGGGCCATGGCGGTGTCGCTCGCAGGGCTGTCCCCAGCAGGGCACAGCTCCCCCAGCACTCACCCCGCTCTTCCCCTGCCGGCCTCAGGAGAAGCAGGAACCGATTCTGCACGGCGGGAGGGCCCGGCGGCGGAGCGGGGCGGCGCAGGTGACCTTTGGCTGGGCACGGCCTCCAACACGGGAGGGATCGGCCCCCGCCGCTGCACTCGGCTCGGCGGCACACCGGGAGAGCGGCCGGGAGTCAGGGGGAATACAGGGAATGTGCGGGAATACGGGGGATGTGCGGGAATGCGGGGAATGTGTGGGAATACAGGGAATGTGCGGGAATAGGGGGAATATGCGGGAATACAGGGAATGTGTGGGAATACAGGGAATGTGCGGGAATACGGGGAATGTGCGGGAATACAGGGAATGTGTGGGAATACAGGGAATGTGCGGGAATACAGGGGATGTGCGGGAATGCGGGGAATGTGCGGGAATACGGGGAATGTGCGGGAATGCAGGGGATGTGTGGGAATAGGGGGAATGTGTGGGAATAGGGGGAATGTGTGGGAATGGGGGAATGTGCGGGAATACAGGGAAAATGTGGGAATACAGGGAATGTGCGGGAATAGGGGGAATGTGCAGGAGTACAGGGAATGTGCGGGAGTACAGGGATTGTGCGGGAATATGGGAACGTGCAGGAATACAGGGAAAATGTGGGAATACAGAGAACGCGCGGGAATACAGGGAATGTGCAGCAATACGGGAACGTGTAGGAATACAGGGGAAGTGTAGGAATACAAGGAGCGTGCAGAACCGTGGGATCGTGCAGAGGCACGGGAGTCTCGGGCAGCTCAGTGCTGACGCTACAGCAGAAATTGATGAACTGTATTCTCCTGCCTGAACAGCCTCCTCTAGCACTGCTGGCTCAGCATTGGCACCTGAAGCAAGCAAAGCCTTGGGTTGTTAAGAGCTGACCAAACATAAAATTTTGGTAAAACAATGCTGCTAACAAAACACTCTTGGAATACAGCAGATATGAGCAGAATGGAGATGCCAAGGACCAAGGAGACAATCCCAGGAGAATAAAGTAGCATCAGAAGGCAGCCAGCTCAGCTCGTGAAACCCAGGAAGAAATCAAGATACCTCCAACCAGAATTTAGTGATTGACTTGGATTGGGTGATGAGTGTCAGGGGTATAACTGAGAGATGTGAATTGAGGTAGGGGTTCCTCTCTGGAAGCACCAGCTTGAGCTGTAACCAAGGAATTAACAAAAAACTCATTGGAAACATTCACTTGAGCCCAGCATTCTTAGCAGGGTCCCAGGGTCAAACGCTGTTACATTGTCTGGCATGTGTAAATCCATGACACTGGTCCCAGGACACTTCCTCTGACCCCAGCAGCACCCCAAGGTTGTCTTACTGAAGCAATTGTCTTACAGCCCCACTGAAATAGCCCCCCATGACTGCAATGCTTCTCCTTGATGCTGTGCTCAGGAAGCCACAGGTGACTGCCCCAAGAAACCATGTTCCCAGTGGCCGGTGGAACTCTGATGTAAGGGAGACCCAGCCCGGGACACTGTTTAGGTCTTTGCCACGCAATGCTTCATTCCACAGGGAATCTGGCCTTC
Organism: Certhia americana; assembly: GCA_018697195.1. Classification (NCBI taxonomy): domain Eukaryota; kingdom Metazoa; phylum Chordata; class Aves; order Passeriformes; family Certhiidae; genus Certhia; species Certhia americana. The sequence goes on from CM031880.1 coordinate 17,427,863, forward strand.
CTCTCTTGCCGTGTTTCCTTTTGTAGCATAGTCCGTGCCTGGCATTGCTGGCAGCTGCAGCCACCAGTAGTCTGTACCTGAATTTTGTTAGAAATCAGGACTAATTCTTCTGCCACAAAAGCTCCCAGTCCTCTTTCTCTCCAGAAGTTTGTTATCCATGACTGCTCTGACACCCATGGCTGAACTGTCACCAAGTGGTTTTGCAGCTGGTCAGGCAGCTAAAAGCCACACCAGCCCCTTGAACCTTTTTTCTTTGCCTTCCCTAAGCTTTAACCCTGCTCTGACTTGCTCTGAGCTGGTCATCAGCCCTTGAGGGCCTTTGTCTTTATCCAACCACTTGAACCAGTTTTTCTGGGATATATGGGGAGTTGGCTTAATCTCAAACCCCAAACAACTGGTGGTGAAAGTGTAATTGTCCCCTTGCTCCCTTTCTGGAGCTGCCTGGTTTTGTCACTGAGTTTTGGTGGCTTCTGTGGGCTCAGGAAGGCAAAGAACTTGAACCGCATTGCCATGAGATCCTGGTGAACAGTTACAAACACTTGGGTGGCATCTGGGGAAAACAAGGAGGGAAATGAAGAGCTGTCCTTGGGGAATGAAAGCACTAATAGTGCAAAGTAAACCTCCCATTTATGGCCACAGTGGTCATGCCTACATTAGGGACTGGACATGGACAGACTGGGACTGGACAGATTGGTGAGCTCTGACCATGAGAAAACCAGGGTGACAACCTTGGGGACTTGGGAGTCCAGGGGCCGGTAAAGTTACTTTGGGGAAAGACTGTTTCCTCTCTCTCAGCTTTGTTTGGTGCTTGTGCTGCCATCGAATGAAGGGAAACCCAAGCGGCACCAGCTACACCCTCGAAGCTGCGCTCATGATACAGGCCGGGAGCTGGAGCTGCACCGCCGGGACGAGCGGGCCCGGGAAGGAGCTGTGGTGCCACAAGGAGGAATTCAGCACAGCCACACTTAGCCGGGCCGGGCCGGAACCGTCCAGCCAACCTGGGACAGGGCAAGTGCACGAACCGCACGGACACTCCGCTTGAAACAGCAACTCATCAGCCGGGGAAATTGAACGGCCCCAAACCGCGAGCCCCAGCCCAGCATCGGGAGCGGGCAGGGGCCGGTGGAGGCAGCAGGGCATCCCGCGGGGCCGGGGACCCGCTGAGCTGGGGACCCGCTGAGCTGGGGACTCGCTGAGCTGGGGACTCGCTGAGCTGGGGACCTGCTGGGCTGGGGACTCGCTGAGCTGGGGACCTGCTGAGCTGGGGACCCGCTGAGCTGGGGACCCGCTGAGCTGGGGACCCGCCGGGGCTGGGGATCCGCTGGGCCGGGGCCAGGGACTCGCTGAGCTGGGGACTCGCTGAGCTGGGGACCTGCTGAGCTGGGGACCCGCTG
>CM031880.1:17429656-17457581 GCA_018697195.1 Certhia americana
TGCGGCGGGCGGGCAGCGATGGCGGCGGCCGAGGTGGCGCGGCAGGTGCGGGCGGGCGCGGGGCCGCCGCATCGCGGGGGCTGGGTGCACCGGGGAGGGGAGACGGGACCGGGACCGGGCATGGCCGGGGCGGCGGGCGGCGGAGCCGGGCATGGTCGGGGCGGCGGGGCCGGATCAGGGGGCGCACCGGCCTGGGGGCCTCCCGCGGGCTCGGAGCGACGGCGGCTCCAAGCGGGTCGGGCTTTGGGGGCCGACCCGAAGGGAGCTGAGGCTATCTGGGGTAGGGGATGTTGGGGTCTCCCCTCGCTGCAACCCGGCCCGGCGACCTTGTGCTGCAGGCAGGCCGGGGGTCCTGCCCCGCCGGTGCCCCCGGGCCCGGACACGCCGCGCTGCTCGGGGCTGCAGCGCTGTGGAGGCCTGGCCGTGCATCCCCTGCCCACATCTGGGGGCCCTCACCGCGCCGGGACACGGCAATGGCATCCCTGTCTGTCCGGGGATGCTGCTCTCCTCCCAAAGAAGCCGTCAGCCCGTGTTCGGTAGTGCGGGATGCGGGAAGGTCTCCAGCCTGGCACCGTGTGCCGCCGAGGAGCTGTGGGAGCCAAACACCGTGTCCCTGCTGCGCTTTGTCCCCGAGGGTCCCCGGTAGTGTCCCCAGGTGCTCGCCCGCCTTCCTAGCTCTGCACAAGATCCCTGTGTCTGCGGAGAATTATCCAGAAGAGGAGCAGAGGGTGTTGAGCCACCTCTGCGTTTGTCAGAGGAATGCTAAGGAGGCATCTGTGACGCGTTTACATGTGGAAAGGTTTGGTCTGTGGTTTGATGGGCTTCCAACTTTCATGTCCATGTGTTAATGCAGAAGTAATGCTTGAGGTGAATGCTTTCCAGTTTCGTCTTCAAAGCAGTATATTTTAGCATGGACCCAGTCTTGTTGAACGAGTAAATGTTGCCATTCCTTGCCAGTTTGTGATGTTATTTCCTCCTGGACGTACCCATTGCCTTGTATGTGACTGCCAAAATATGTGAAGTGACTCAGTTGCTCCCCTGTCTTTTAAAGAAATTGAGCGTTATGCTTCCTTAAGATAATGTACGGGAGTTTGAGACATCTGCTTGTGGCCTGGAATGAATTTATGATATTGCACAGCCTTGCTTTGGAGGCAAAATGGAAAGCTGGCTGTGAGACAGACTTGAAACTAGTGTGCTGCAAATTGAAAATGTCCTTTTATGAACAGATAACTTGTCAGCCAAAGTCTTAGGCATCTGGTCATGTCTGGTTTCTGTAGCAGTCAGCTGTAATGTCCTGGTGGTGCACAGGGCTCTGTTTGTGCCAACAGGGTTAAAGATGTGAGAGCTGGGGCTGAGTTTGTGCAGGAGCTGGGGTTACCACCCTGCCACTGTCCCAGAGAACCCTTGATCAAGCCCACACTTACTGCAGGGATGGTCCCTTCTCCCCAGGTGGGCAGGGTGGCCTTGTCACCACTGAGCTGAGCCCCTTCTCCTGTCCTCTGCCAGCGGGGAGGAGGATGGGTACCAAGGATCAGCTCGCCTGGCACTGTCCAACTCTCAGTCTCCAGTAGAGGTCAGAAAAATTATTGCGACTGCTGATAGTGATATGTATCTTTTAACTGGAGGAGACTTCTCCTGGGAATGTGTCCAAACTGCATGGCATTTCTGCAGCCTTTTGTCAGGAGCATAAGGAAGTGTAATCTTAAAAGCTGTTAGAATTTGAGATTTCAGAAGCACTTGACTGTGAATGTTGAATGGCTGAGTGATGCAGCGTGTCTGGAGAGGGTGGTGGTCAGGACCTTTGGTGAGACGTTTCTTGCTTTCCATGGGGCCTGATTCAAAACTATTTCCCTCCCACTTTTCTGGTGTTTTTCTTCTATATTCTTGATCTTTTATCAGCTGAGCAAGGAAAAATAATACAAAGTCTTTATCTAGACTTTACATTCCTGATTTACATTAATCTTGTGGAGGATGTTGACACTGTCTGCTTGATACTTCTTTCATTACATAGGAGAATTACATACTTGTACAAGTGAGAAATAATTGGTACAAGTGTTGCACTAATTTCCTGTTTAATCAGAACCAAATGCTGGTTCTGATTAAAGTCTGGGGAAATGAATACCATAACACCAAGGTCAGAGAAGGGATCTGATGTTGTTCTGGCTTAAAGACAATATGAAAAACCATGGTGTGGAAACCTGAGTTCAGGTTCTGCCTTGCATTAACATCCTTGCTTTAACATTTGACATTTGACTTCTTGTGCAAGAGTTGTCTCAGGTTTGGGGTTTAAGCCCCCAGGTCTCAGCATTAAGGGCAGTGAGAGGTGGCTGCTGTGAGCACTGGCAGGGGTGGTGGAGCTCTGTGAGCATTGCTGGATTTGGTTTTGTTGCAGGATGGTGCTGCTATGTTGTTGTGGCTGTTTGGAAATCTTTCTAAGGGAATCTCCAAGACCTCAGGGTTTGAAGTGATTCTCATTTGGGAAGAGGTGAGAAATTGTGTCAGAAGTACTAAGTGTCAGCTGTCAGTGCCCTGAACAGAAACACTCAGCTAGATGAAGTATTGTACTACTGCAGCCTCTGAGAGCCTCTAATGTGGGCTTCATTTGGACACTGGGTCCCTTAGGTTCAGAGCTGTAACATTCTTTATTTTCTTTGCTGTGCTCTGCCTGGATATCACCAAGTGGAGGCTTTGCCTTTGCCATGGTGTCCTTTCTCATCATTCCTTTAGACCTGGCCACAGCTGTAGTCCCGAATGAGCAGAGTTGACATTTATCAGGAGCAGCACCATTGCGTGTGTGTGCTTTATCTCCACCAAGAGGCCACGGCCTCTCGGGGCTCCGAGGATGGCAGGAGGTGACAGTGCAGGTCCTGCTTCTTGTGCTAAGTAGATCAGGGCACAGATGTGCATTCAGCAAGATTTTCTCTAATTGTTTCTTCATCCCAAAGACCCTGGAGTGATTCAAACACCTGAAGACTAAATCTTGCCCCTTCAATGTAAACTAATAATTTAATGTATGGTGCTTTCAGGCTTTGAGTCATTCATTATAGCATCTTTGTATTTTCCATATGATTTGGATAGTTTTCTGTTAGAATTAGAGTAGATGGTGGCTTCTGTGGCATGGAGAAGCCCTTACAAAAGGCTGAATAAATCCTTCTAAGAAAGGAAGAAGTAAAATAGCTTCTCCAAGTGGCTGCTCCTTATTTTCACTCTGCAATAGATAATATTCTTGCTACCTGATAATACAGCACGAGAGTGTGTTACTCTTTTTGTTCTTTTAATCTTGTTTGTGGCAAACACACATCACTTCCTCCCAAGCAAGAGCAGCCCATTCTGTCTAGGCAGAGGGTCACTCTGTATATGGGGGAAACAAAAGCATCTGGTATCTTGGTGTGGTGCCAGTGTTCACACTGGCTTCCCTGAGGTTCCATCTTTGTCTTTGTTCCAAGAAGATATAACCTTAAAATAGAGAGTACAAAGGACTCTTGGCCATCCAGCGCTCACTGATGCTCCTGGAAAAAGCCTTCATGTATACAATAGTTAAACTTTGCTTACCTTGTTGGCACCTCTTTATATGTTTTAAATTTCATCTGGTTTGGAAGATGAATGATGGAAGGCAGCATTGAACACCTTATCAGCAAAAAGCATATAAGCTTAACATATTCTCCTTCAGTGTTGAACAAGGGGATCCAAACCTACATTTAATATACACCCTGGATGACTAATCAGTGTGTTCATATGTTGTTTATGATGGTGCTGTTTATATATAGCAGCTCTCTGGTACAGAGACACCACTTGGTGCTTGAAGACTGGTGACTTGCACTGTTTCTTGGTGGATCAGACAGAAAATGTTTCTTTTCTTTCCACTGGTAATTGGTTATTGCTGTCAACTTTCTGATGTGTGTCAAAACCAGACTGATCTTAAAACATTTTTTTTTTTCCCACTGCATCCAGTTTCTTGCTGCCTTGGCCAAAGAGGCTGTAGATTTTTAGGCACAGTAGCACAATATGCCTTATGGCTGCATACTTAACATGGAGGCTTAGCTGCTGTGACTGGAAATCCCATTTTGCAGTAGTTGTTTCCTGGCCTGTACCATATGTGAAGTGTGGTTTAACTGCATTGTAAAACCACAGGTGACTAGAAAAAGTGCCTACAGGAAATGACTTGCAGGCTGAATTCTGTGTGATGGTACATGCCTCCTCTTAACTGAGAGTGGCTTAACTTCTACCATTTATTTTGTTCCATCTGGATCACACTTATATTTAGGGATGAGGGGATGATTTGTTCTTAATGAGAGCCCACACTCCTGCCCACGCTTCCTGGGGAGAGTAGTGTTCAAGCAGTCTTCCAGTGGTGTGGTTTTAAGGCTGAGTATTAAAAATACACTTGATATTTCTCCTTCCCCAGGAGCTGTCTGCTGGTGGTTCTCTCTCGTGCCTTCACGGGCTTTGTCCCCCACCTCTGTTCTTCACCAGGAGTATGGGGCTGTTGCTGCAGATTCAACAGTGCCATGAGATTTCCCAGTGCTGGGGTTTTGGTGAATGCAGTTTAGTTTGGTGAATGCAGTTTGTTTTGGTGAATGCAGTTTAGGAGAGTTTGAGTGTGTTGTCACAAAATCTGTGTGTCTGAGAGTCCCACTTTCTTGTGCTTTAGCTGATTCTGCATTACTGGAACTCACAGCTGCATTGTCAGTAGGCAAAACCAGAATCTGCTGGGGAGTCTGAGCAAGTCTTCTTGCTCATGAACATGTCATTAGGAGGGAAGGTGCTCAGGAATTAATGAAGCGCCATATTTGGTGAACATCTTGTCAGGAAGAGTCAGACTAATACACAAAATATGGCTAAGGGGAAACATATTTACACATCACAGACTGGTAAATATGGTTAATGATTGAAGTGTATTTGGAACCTCATATCTGGAAAAAAGAAATCCAAACCCACAACAGCAAAACAGTAACAAGGCAAGAAATCATACTGCCAGGCTGATGTAGTAAATGTACTCCTTGGGGATGTTTTCCCAGCCTAAAATATCAGTGCCATTAGCAGAAGAGGGAAAACCAGTATGCCTGTCCCTATAAACAGGCTTTCAAGATATGTGAAAGCATGATGGTGAAAGAATAAATTCAAAATCACACCCTATAAACTACTGCCTTTTGGCTGTAGTATTTTTTACAAACTGATGGAGAGCTAGTGGAGGATTTTCTGATTTTCACGCAAAAATACGTTTTTAAGAAAAGTCTTTGCTTCAGAGAGGGAAATACTTTTTTAGTGCTGCAGGAGGACAACTTTCCAGTACACACCAGTACAGGGATGCAGCACTGACTCTTCATTTTGCCTGGTACCATTTTTGAGGCTGAGCCTCTGTGTGTCGTGTTTTACTGTCGGGTGGGCAGGGTTGGGACCCAAGCTGCCGTGGCACAGATTGGCCAGGTAAAAATTTCTGAACCCCTCCCAAAGCTGGTGACTGTTCTGGACATGGAGCACCACGTGCTGTGCTTGGCTGGGGAGACCAGAGCAGTGGTGTTGGGCACAGCAGAGCAGCTTCTCAGAAAGTCCTTTGGGTGGCTGGGCAGGAGCAGCTCTTGCCCCCAGCAGGAGGTTTGGGTACCTCCACTCCCAAACCCTTGTGCAGGCTCCTTCAGGCCTGTGGGGTTATGAGCAGCTCAGTTCTTGACACATTTTCTCCACTTCGTTTTCCTGTAGGTACAGTTTTCCTTACTGTTTCTAGCTAGTTTCTATAATTGCAGCTGTGAATGGGAATTACATGTGAATTCCAATTCACATAAAGTGCATGGTAATAGGCTTGTAGGAGGAGGTGTCATTAATACATTGCTTTGCACAGAGGATTCTTTTTGTTTTCAGTATAAGGTGAGACTTGAGTTTCTGCATATTTTTGGAAGAAACAAGTGTTTTTCACCTCTTCATTTCAGCAGCTGTGTTTCTGTACATGTTTTGCACATTTTAGCGATATTCTGTCAGGGCTACCTTGAAATGTTTGGCAAATGAAATGTTCTATTTGTGCCTCCGGGAATTGTTTTAGAGAAGAGTGAAGCATGCTGACACCATTGACAGATCTGTGTAAATCTCTGCTTGGACTGTGCAGTTGATTCCACTTGGGAGATCTCAAGGGTTTCTACAGAGAAGTGTATTTTGCTTGAAAATGACACCACTATTTCGTTGTGTTTCAGGGTGAAGGCTGTCGTACTGTCCCGCTTTCCGGACATGTAGGATTTGATAGTTTGCCTGACCAGCTGGTTAATAAGTCGGTTAATCATGGGTTTTGTTTCAACATCCTGTGTGTGGGTGAGTATTTCCATTTTGGGAAGTTCTCTTGCTGAAAAGTTTTCTGCAGCTGGATGTAGCTTGTAGCTTGCAGCACTAACAAGGTAGCTTTGATTTAGATTTCCCCAACTGTTCTATTTTCAGTAACAAGATTTACTGGTGCTCTGGGAAATCCCCACTGGGGTTCTGCAGTATGGCTTTTTACCAAGCAATGAAATAAAATGCCTAAAATCACAGGCTGTTATCATGATCTTTCTTTTCCTCATATGTTTGAATTTCACATTTTTAAAAGAAAATAGGGGCTCATGCCAAAGTGCTTTGTTATGAGGTCTTGTTTGGTTAAGTATTGAATTATTATTGTAATTATTTTAACAAAATACTAGTCATGCTCCTCTTAAATCACTAAAAGCTATTTTTTTCTCCTTCCTTCTGTGCATACTTGAATTAAGACAGTGTCTGGCCAAGCCTTAACTCTCCTGACAATCATCCAAGCTGCCATGTGGTGTGGATCACAGCTGGGGCCTGGCACTGTAGCAGGACTTGGTGTCTGTCCCTGCAGCCCATCTCACAGGGTTAGGATCCCTGATAATCCCTTCTCTTAGGTAACAGAAGTAAAACCCTGTATGGTTTTGGTACCATAGTTTGGGAGGGTGAATTAGAAAATTAAAAATAGAGGGTTAATAATTGTCTGATGTGTTTGCTGCTGCTGGTGCCCTGCCTCTGGGAGCAGGAGGTTATTGTGTGGCCATGGCTACCTGGACTGAGCCCTGTCTGCAGCTGATCCCAGCAGTGCTTGGCGTGGCAGAGGGGAGAGCAGCAGCTGTGGATACCTCCTGGGGACTGGTGTCTCTGCATCCACACAGAGGTTTTCTGTCCCTCCCATGAGATGCAGCTCAAGGTACAGACCTGGTGTTTGCCCAGAGCAGGGTTAAGTCTGAATTGAGAGTAGTAGAGCAAGGAGAGAAGAGCTGAGCCCTGTTAAATGGAGCTGAGAATACAATTTCCCTTACAACCGCATTCCTGTGAGATGATAAACTTTGCTGACAAGTGGAGGTCACTGTCAGGCTGAGTCTCTAGGTGATTTCCACAGTACATGAATGTGATATGACCTAAGGAAACTCCTGTCCCCACAACTGAAGTCTAAAAGTGTTTCCTTTTCTACTTACTGGGCTGCAGTGGTTTTTTTGCAAGTTCTAGGAGTAGCAGTAGGTGCCTCCTGTAGTTATATCTTCACTTTGATGTGTGGAGAGGAGCTGAATGCCTCTTTGCAGGGCAGAAATGGGATGCATTAGTCACTTGGTGAGGTGAATAACAAGAACTCACCAAGATCAATGTACATTAGTTACTAATGTCAGTTTTTTGTGAGTAGTAATAACACAATCTTGAAATAAGGAAACTTTATAGAAAAATATAATAAACTTCATTAAAAAATATTCTCAAATCTTTTCCCCCACACTTAAACATCCTGGAGAAAGAAGACAAAAATTCCCAGTGTTCATCTGTCATTTATTCTGTGGGATTTCACTTGTACGGCAGAGTTTGGGATGAAAAATTGAAAGAACAAGGAAGCAAGTGAAGATTGGATGAGTATCCCATAGACAGCTCACTAAGCATGACAGAAAGGCACTTCATTGCCCCCCATTTTTCAGCTGTGCGTGGCATCTGTTGGAGGAAAAATCCAGTGATAATTCTACTCTGTGTCATACTGGATCTGAGCCACTGATTCCTCCAGCTCTTGCTGGGGAAGCCAGGGAGAGCTTCAGAAATGACTCTCAGCAGCATGTCCAGAGTGGAGCAGTTTTTAGCTCTTCTCATGCTGAAAGCTGTCTCCCCTGTGAGACTAGAGCCAAAGCTAGAATAAATGAGAAAACCTCTCATTAGATGCTAGGGGTTGCAGATGGTTTCTCTGATCTTTTATTTCTCAGCACAACCATTTTCGTCCTAAACCTTACATGATAAATTTTTAGTTGCCTCTTAGTTCAGTGCAAAGGCTGGAGAAATTAATGGCTGAGACTCTCTGTGCTGACTCTGTTTCTTAGTAAGATAGGGGGAAATGAGAAGGAACAGGCTGCTGGTTTTCCATGTGAACTTTCTCCGTTTTTGCCAGGGTAAATTGTAGTTGCATTAAACTAGTATCCCAATTTAAACAGGATTTTGCCCCTTCCTCTCTCCCAGGATTTGCAGGGAATTTGTTCTAACTGGCCTATTCAGTGCAATGAGAAAGGCTGTTTTGTGGCAGAAATATTTCACTTTCCCCTGGGACTGTACCAAGACTGTTTGAGGTCTCTCACTCTGAAGGAGTGAGCCTGTGATGTGTAGGAGCTCTCACCTTGGGGGAGGGAGGGATGTGCACAGGATTCCTGCTCTCCAGCAGGCAGCTCTCTGGGGTGAGCTGTGCAGCCTGGAAGTTGCCCAGTGGTTGTTACTGTGGTCACTGGTGCAACCAGCTGAGAACAGTTTCTCTAATCAAAAACCGTCTGTCTCCTCAGCCTTCTCCTGCCCTGTGCCACTGGTGCCCTGGGGTGGGAGCTGGGTGCTCCTCTGAGGTGGTGTTTCAGTGTATTTTGTGAGCCCTTATTGCCCTCCTTACCCCTGCAGCCCAGCTTTTGCCTGGCAGTGGGGAATTGTGTGGTGTCTCTGCATGCCTGTCAAATGAAACAAAACTATTTTTCCCTCTTTCATTGATGGATGGCCTTATCAGTCTTTAGTTGCCTCAGGGCTTGTCTCAACAAACCTGCTACATTGGATTAACTCCCATTTCTACACATGAAAAGGCTGTGCATGCATATACATTTTCTTTAAAATTGAATTATTTGATATCTGGAGCTGTGGTTGTTAATCTTGTGAAGGACAGGTGCTGCTCTCTCATGAAAGGAAGCTCTTGTGAAAGAAGCTGCTTCCTGCCTTTGAGCAGGGAAATACTCCAAGGACTCCTCTGTCCTCCCACAGCGTCGATTGATGATATGACTGGGGCCTCTTAAATGCTGAGTGTTGTGGGAAAGGGTTGCAGTGAGCAGTTGCTTGTTTCATTTAGCACATGCTAGGGAAAAGCAAATTAAATTTCCAGGCACAAAAAGAGGAGGTACAGCTTTGTTGGTGTATAATTCAGCTCACTGCTGCAGGTGCTTAGGATGCTAAAAGTTCTGTGAAAAGAAGCCATGAAAGTTCATTCAGCACGAAGATGCCCGTCTTCATTTGGGAAGTTAGGAGCTTGTCCCAGCTGTAGTTTTGCAAGTGGTGCCACCACTGTTCCATCAATGTGAGATTTGATGAAGCACTTCCACAGAGCAGTGCAGATACCATGTGCACGTGCAGTTGGAGCAGGGAACATGTCTCAGGAGAACGGGAGCACCTGTGGGGAGCCCAGCACAGCCAGGCTGTTGAGCATGGTGCTTCCTGAGCACTGATGTAGGGCTGCTGCATATCCAGAACCTGCAGTGGTGGCTCTGGCCATTGTTTTCTTTTTTTAATGTCCTTGAAAATTGTTAGACTTGACAGCAAAACTCCGTCCCATGATGAAAGGTACAACACTCAAGCTTTTGCGTTGCTGTCACATCTTCCTGGTGCAGAACTCTACCTGTAAAGGTCACTCTCTGCCCTGTCCTCCCCACAAAGCTTTGTCAGCCTTGTTTCAGGACAGCAGACCACTGTCGAGTTGCATAATCCCTAAGTACAGTTTTGGAGATCAAATCACATGTGTCCATAAGCCTGACATCAGGAAATAATCTCCCTGCCAGGGATGCCTCTCACTCAGTTTGAGTACACTGCTGCTTTTTTCAAAGTAATTCTATGTATTTTAATCCCTTTTCATAATTTCTGGTTTTGGGGAAGATTCCAGTGCCATTGGCTAGAACAAGCAGAGACCACTTGTCCTTTTTATCTGACCATCTGTTCCATCTGGTCTCCTGTCCTTACAAGAAGCAGTTGGCACCAGTCACATCTTACAGCCAGCAAAAAGTTGCCTCTGTGTGAGGCAGAAGCTCCCAGAAGATTCAGAAATTCTTCCTTCTGTCGTTTTGGCCTTCAAAACAGCACTGCTCTCTATCTCTGCTCGTATTTAACACAGCAGAACAATTTATTAGTGTCTTTAGTCTTTTACCATTTCATGTTACTCTGTCAGTGTTAACATTCTTTCAGCTGAGACAGTCTTTCCTCTCTTCTCTGTCTTCTTTGGCAGGCTTTAATTCTGTGTCAAGTCACTGGGGTTACACAGTGCAGGGACAGGGGTATCTGCTGGCTCAATGTAAATTTGGGAGTGCAGACTTCATATGAGGTGCTATGTTAGTGCCTGGATGTTTTAGTCATGAAGGTGTTTGGATGGGCAACTCCCACCTCTGGAAAAATGCCACAGTTCCAATCTTCCCCTTCCAAAAGGAAAATCTCAGTGTTTGAGTTCAAAGTTGCCTTTTCTGGCCCTGTGTAGCTGGTGTGAGGTGGAGTGTAAAAGCATGTCCTGCTCCTCTGAAAAACTTCTCCTAGCCCCTCTGACAGTTAAAGTCACACCTGCTGGAAAAAAAAAAAAAAAACCACTTTAGATGGATTTAAAGTAGGCAATGATTAACAGGTTCAGGATATGATTAAACAATATTCTTGGCCTCATATGAGCATCTTTTACCCAAAAGGAGGGAGGCAGAAACGAGAGGTGACTTTCACGGTGCTGTCTGCCCAGAAGCCAGTGTGGTTTACAGATGACCTTGTGTATCCAGTGCAGAGAGCAGCTCCCTGCCCTGGTCACCACTGCTGCTCCCCTGTCACCCTGTCCTGTAGCCTTGGAGCCGCCCCAGGCCTGCCAGGCTGTGGGGCAGTGGCACAGGAGGAGGCTTTGCAGAACTGTGTGAGTGATCCCCTATCCTGAGATGTCCCATCAAGGTTCCTGGCACTCAAGGGCAAGCAGCCAGCTCACTGCTCTGTCCCACCCATCCCTTGGCAGGGGCTTTGGAAATGCTGCAGCCTTCTCAGGCTGTTTAGATTCTTGTCTTTTTTTACACTGCTGTTTTCCTGGAATCCCTGAGAACAGCCTGGGAGGTCATACAGGCTGTTGGCTGTTAACTCTCAAAATCCCTGTCCAAACCACACCAATGCTCTGGTCTGATTTGTGCACCTGCTCCTTTTTGGGGGTAAACGGTCCCTGACAATTCCAGACAATGAGATTCCAAATCAATGAAGGGCTTGTTGGACCAGCTTATTCCTCCAGTGACAGAGGTAAACTTGTGCTTTGCTGGGTCCCCCTCCCTTGCTCTGGCCAGGTACAGCTGATGCATTGAGGCAGCACAAGGGACTGCAGCCACACCAGCTCCTGGTGTTGACTCCTTCTCCCCTTGGTGTTGAAAACCAGATTGATGCAAAGAGCAGCTGCACTGGTGACTGTTCTGGCTGTAGTTTGTGTTGGTTGGTGATGGAGTACAAGCTCTCAGCTGGATCCCAGGCAGTTCTGCAGCTTAAAGTGTCCATTGACTTTGAAGTGTTAATGGATCTTGCTGCCCCTAGAAAGATACTGAATATGTCATCCTGGCAGTCAGGGACTGTTCAGTTCCCAGAACAGGGGATTTGGGGCTTGGAACTAGACAATCTTCCTTCCAACCCAAACCATTCTATGATTTTATGATTCTGTGTTTGCCTTGCTCTGCCATGTACTTCAGCCCTGAGTGAGGAAAATCCCTTCTGAGGCCAGAAGAGGAATTGGCCTTCTCACAGGGGTGAGGCTTGGAGATTTGGACATTTGGACGGGGGAGGATGGGGAGGAGTTTCCCCTTCTTGAATTGGGCATTTCATGTAAGTTTGGATCTGCTACAGAGCTCTAAACCTACAAAAATAAGCTCTTTTATTCTGAGCAAAGTGGGAAAATGGTGAAGTTGTTTTGGTTGGGAGCTGAGGGCTGGAGGAAGGAGGGGAATGCTCTTGCAGCCAGACACAGTCTCCCTGTGGAGAGACTGGTCTCACAGCAGGCTGGAGGAGCAGCCTTAACAGAGGGTGGGGTTCAGCTGCTCCTTAAGTTTCTCTGAAAGCTGGCTGGGCAGCTCAGGAATTACTGTTTTGGGGAAACAGGAAAACAGCCCTCACAAGGCAACAGACCAGTCTGCGTAGGAAGTCAGATCCTGTGAGCTCGGAGAGCTGGCTTGTGTTAGAGCCTGGTAAGGGAGGCTGCCCTATGGAATGTGTGCACAGGGGATTTGTTTTATTCTTCCTGGGATGTATCTAAAACAAATTCAAGACTGGTCTCTGGGATTTGTCTCTTCCTTCTAAACAAGGAAATAGTTGCCTGTTGATAAATGAAATCCAAATAGCAGTTCAATACTAATAGAATACTAGCAGAATACTGACAATACTCGCAGAGCTTTTGAAATCAGATTTCACAATATTATGCAGCTTGTGCAGCTTGTGTAGCTCCTAAGGTACGAAACCAGATATTACAGAAAATGCCCCCTCACAGTGTAGAAGGCTGATTCTCCAACTCTTCACGAGAAACCAACTGCACAGCTTGCTGTGGGGCTTGAACCAGCTTGGAGGGTTTCTGCATGGAAGGAAGCTCTTTCTGTGGCTGCTTGTTAGAGACATTGATCCTGGAGCTTTTTATGGAAATGGCAGTGAGCCCCATTTCCTCTCCCACTTTTTAATGAAAACAGCATCTTCTGTAGTGTAGTTGTGGGTTTAAGCAGGATCTGAACGATGCCTTCCCCTTCGCCTTTTCACCTCTTTCTTTTCATCTCTTATTTTCTAATGACATTAATGGCCATTAGACTGTGAAATGTAATTTGCCCAGAATACAGACCTCCCATTGTTCATGGCTTTCTGTTTACCAGACGCTCCCTTGGGAGCATGAGATCTACTTTCATCTGCTACAATTTCACCCCTGTTAATGTTTGGAAGCTGAAAGGCCAGCCCATATTAATATTCAACAGAATATTTCAACTCTCTTTTTCTCCAACAGGGGAAACTGGCCTTGGTAAGTCCACCCTTATGGACACCCTTTTCAACACCAAGTTTGAAGGTGACCCAGCATCTCACTCACAGCCTGGAGTCCAGCTGAAATCCAGTACCTATGACCTGCAGGAGAGCAATGTCAACCTCAAGCTGACTATTGTGAGCACAGTGGGCTTTGGGGATCAGATCAACAAAGAGGACAGGTGAGTGTGGGGGAGAGAGGCTTTTCATTCTCCCTAGTTGGGCCTGACTGCAGTGCAGTTTCCCTGCTTGCTTCTTGTGAGTTGTTCTTGTCACCTCTTTGGGATGGGACAAGTAGAAGAGAGGACAAAAGCTCTGGAGTGCCAGCACTGCTTCAGCTATAAAGCAACTTCTCTCATGCTGTCAGAGCAGTTTCTGCCCTGCTGGCAAACTTCTGCCCAAATTCATCTGGTGGGGAGACTGAAATGCTCCAGGGCATGTGGGCTTGTTTTGGTTTGTGCTGACCTCAAGCTGCAGACCAAACCACTAGTGTGGCTTAGTGTCTTCTTGGCTTAGTATCCACTTTTGGCAGAGCTCTTCCATCGGAAGAGCCAAAGGAAGCACAATAAATGTGCAGTGAGATACCCTGGGGGAGTGTCTCTGGCAGCTCAAATGCCAGAGTGGCTGGAGTGTGTTGGTTAAGGGCTATGCAGTTACACCAGACAGTCTCCAAGGTGCATCTCTGCAGAGACACTGTTACTGGGATTTCCTTTTTTGTGGGTCTGTTGTTTTGTTTTTTTTTTAAGGTTTGTTTAAAATGCATTGATATCCTTTATATTATGGTCTGGCAGATTCTGTATATCGGAAGGCCTCGCAATGGAGTTGCAGGAATTTCCTGCCTCAGAGCACTGGGCAAAGGTAGTACTGAATGAAGCTGTGTCTTCCACCAGCTACACTCAGGGCTCTGAGAGCAGCAAGCCTTTCACTCCCTGAGTGCAACCAGGGATTACACACTGCTGCAAATGAGTCTGCATTAGCCTTGCTTTAGAAAATCTCTCACCCTTGCATTTCAAAATACAAGAGTCTGATTTCCCTGGAGAGGATGGTGTATCTGCTGTCCTCTCCTAAATCCCAGTGCTGTGTTTTGACAAACGGGCTGCTAGAGTCTGATGTAGGACCATGTGCCCTTGTCAGCAGTGTAACTTGAAAATTTCTTATGGGTGGGGAGCAAGGGAGGTAGAGAGAATTGGTCTCAGAGAGTGGAAGATGGAAATTAAATCTATCAACAGCTTGTTTATTAAAAGCAAGCCAAGGGGCATTGTCCTATTTGTCTAGCTCTCTGACTGTGAGATATACAGCTTTTTTTTTTTTCTTTTCATCAAAGCTATAAGCCCATTGTTGAGTTCATTGATGCTCAGTTTGAAGCCTACTTGCAAGAAGAACTGAAGATAAAAAGGGTCTTGCACAACTACCATGACACCCGGATCCATGCTTGCTTGTACTTCATTGCTCCGACAGGCCATTCCCTGAAATCCCTGGACTTGGTAACAATGAAGAAGCTCGACAGCAAGGTTGGCACAAGTAATTCTTACTGGGCAGATTTGCTGTTTGCATAGTGGAAAGGCTGCTGCTTTTCCAGAGGATCTCCTCACCCTGAATAGTCCTTCTGGTGGAAGTGACTGAGTTGGCAGATAATTCTGTAGATTTATTGAGCACTTAGAAGTTTTTGAAGGTCGTATTGTAGACTTAGAGAAACTCTCAGGAGCAAAGTTGATTACTTCATACCTCTGTTATTTTCCAGGTGAACATCATTCCCATCATTGCCAAATCTGATGCCATTTCCAAGAGTGAGCTGACCAAGTTTAAAATTAAAATCACAAGTGAACTGGTCAGTAATGGGGTGCAGATCTACCAGTTCCCAACAGACGATGAATCAGTGGCAGAGATAAATGGGACAATGAATGTAAGTGACTCGGTTCTTCCTCCTCTCCCACAACAGCACTGTCAGTGTAGGGGTTAGTGGCCCATATTGGGATATTTCTTAAATCTACTTTCCCTTTTATTTTGTGTCTTAAAAACAGAATCTCATTTTATAGTGTCGTCCTAGGCGGGAGAGCTGTGTGGTAGTCTGCTGCCTCTCTGGCTGCTGCCTCTTTGGGCTTTTCTAGTCAGAAAACAGACTTTCAATACCCTCCTTGTCCTCGTGTGTGTCTGTTGAGGGATGTATAAGAAATAGGTGTTTAAAGCCTTTTTAGCTTAAGGGTTCCTGTCCTGTGCATCACCTGATGGCCTCCCACCAGTAAACTTCCAGGATCCTGTGGCAAGTAATTACACAGCTGAACCAGCAAGGTGTGAAAAGCAGTACACAACTTGGGCCAGACATGCCTTGAGGTGCCTGCAGCTTCCCATTCTGGCTCTGGCCTTCCCAGCATCATGGTGCCTGCCCGTGGCTCCTTGAGGATGAAGCAACTGTCCCTTGGCCCTTCTCTAGAAGGCTTTTCACAGGAAATCAAGCTGTGGATGTAGGAGAGGTCTAGCTGATGTGCATTTGTGCCACCTCTTGATTTAGTGTTAATAGCTGTAGAGTGTTCTGGAGAGGCCTGAAAGAAGCAGGAAATTTGTCCTGACGTCATAGCTGTCAGTGATGGTTTCCAGTTCAGTGTTAGCCCTTCTGAGGGTGGAAGTGAACCTCTGCTTGTCTTTCCTTTCAGCCATTTACTTGTCCCAGGTTGCAAAGTTCTGGGCTGTGTCAGTTGCTGCACAAACAAATTAACTCTTTAATCCTCTATTACAGTCAGAATTACCAGGTTTATGAGGGCTAAGCAGGCCAGAATTTGACCAGGGAAATTTTTCAGGTCTGGAAAACATGTACCCAAATACTGATATTATTAGAAACATAAGATAAATATTACTCTTACTCTGTGTGTGTCCCATGTGAGAGCAGGGGGCCGAGGAATACAGGGGGAAGAGCCCACCTCTATGAGTGCTTCTTGGCAGTTTTGCTTTCTTTGCAGTTTGATGGCATGAGCCACACTCTGAAAGCAAAAACATCATCTCTGAAACATTTTGCTTTTGTCAGCTGTCATGAACTTACCTGTGGAATTTGCTACCTGCTGTTGAGAGCAATCCAGGATCACTGATCTTCCATATAGCTGGCTTCCTGAGGCCCTTTCAATTGTCCAGAATTTGGTGCACTTTAAAAGCTTTGCCTAACAAATGTCACTTCACAAAACTCAGCAGAAAGGGTTGGTGCAAGGAGCTGGGAACTCAAAGTGCCAAAATTTTGCAGTTGACTTCCTTGCAGCTTGGCAGAATGCAGTAGAGTTCCCAGGAGCAAGGGAGGTGGGAAGAAATCTCACAGAATAATGAAGCAAAGTACAATGGCAGTGTCTGGGGGTTTGCACGGCTGCCTGAGTTTTGGAAATGAGTAGACTCTAAGGTGAGATCTTCAGAGCCTAGATAGGTGTTGGGAGGGTTTCAGTTCCAGTTTTGCTGAGCTTGCACTGGGCAAGTCTCTTTTTGCCTTCTGCAGAGATCATCTTTACTAAGGAGTGACTATTTATGATTTCTGAGTTTTTGAAAAGCAAATCCCTCTTGTTCTTTGTCAGCCTTTGTGTAATGTAGAGTGCATATCTCAGCTTGAAGAGTGTGACCTTGGGTCACACCAGACACAGTGGCTGGGGACATGTTCAGCCCTTCCTCACCAGGGAGGAAGGAGCTGTAATTCTGGGGGTGAAGGATGGACTTCCATCTTATGATCTGATGGAACAAGGTGTCTTGTGCTCCAGCATGAGCTAAAGGAGTGGTGGGGGGATAAAATCAAGAAGGCTCCAAGACCTCTTACTGCTTCTGTGCTTGTGCAGATGTTCTCCTCAGGCACGGCAGGCCCTGGGACAGCACCGCAGTCCGAGCCGCAGCACTCTGTTCCAGCTGGCACTCTGATGCCAGTCTTGCACTGGTTCATCTCACCTGAGACTCTGTGGCTGGGAGGATCAGCCAGGTAGAGGATATAGAGTGGTAGCACTAACAAGGTTTCCAAAAAAGGACCCACCCTGCTACCCCGTGTCTTGGACTAGTGGCCAGTGACTAGACTCCCTGAGATTAGAGTGTGCATAATGACTGTCTTGCTCAGTGGCTGTGCTCATCTCTGTGTGCTGGTGGGTCAGCCAGGTCTGAGAGGGACTAACGTGGATATCATTAAATGTGTTCCAGGCCCACTTGCCATTTGCAGTGATTGGGAGTACGGAGGAGCTGAAAATAGGAAACAAAATGATGAAAGCTCGTCAGTACCCTTGGGGCACAGTGCAGGGTGAGTTGAGCCCTGGGATTTTCATGGCATGAATGGTGACACTTGTGCAAGGAGGCAGTGGGCTTTCATAAAAGGAGTGAGGGCCAGCTGGGCTTGATTATCCATGGGGAATTATTCTTTGTTAAATCCTTGTGTCAGGCCTTTAGTGCCAGTTTTCTCTGCTTGGAAGGGCTGTTAAACCTGTTGGAGGAGTAGACAGTTGGGGAATGTGGGAAGAGATCTTTATTTCTGTCCCCATTTTCCTCCTTGCCATGTCTTCTTACAGTGGAGAATGAAGCTCACTGCGACTTCGTGAAGCTGCGGGAGATGCTGATCCGTGTGAACATGGAAGACCTTCGTGAGCAGACCCACACACGCCACTATGAGCTCTACAGGCGATGTAAACTGGAAGAGATGGGTTTCAAGGACACTGATCCAGACAGCAAGCCCTTCAGGTGAGATCCCTGGAGGAGACAGGAGAGCTTGAGAGAGGAATTGTTGGATGTGCTGTATGCTTGTGTGTATATGTGTGTCCTTGGGGGAGCACGGAAAAAACCAATGCAGCAAGAAAAACTGCCAGGTCAGATAAATCCAGACTTCAGCAAAGGTCTGTCTGGGAGAAGGTGAAAATACAGGGAGGATGTGCAGGACTGACTGTGAATCTGCAAGTATGGGAGTAGAAATGTCTTTGCTGCAGAGAGACAATGATGACTATTTCAGGCTTACCTAGAAACAGGCCAGAAAAAGTTAAAAGGATAAAAGCAGATATATTTAATGACAGGCCTTCAGGTACATTAAGGGCAGATAAAACCTCCCCAAAGGCTACACACACGATGGACAATGATCACAAGTTTTTCAGACAGATATAAATTTGGTCTATTTACATATCAGGTGTTAATCTTTCAATTATGGCTTCAGGTTATGAAGTCATCAGGATACCCCCAGTTTACTCCTCCCTGATTCACTTTTGTTCATACTTTTTAGGGCCTGAGGCTGTAGGGTATCCTTGGATCTCAGGCACAGAGGGATTGTTTTGTGTGACCAAAATATGAAGACAACTAACTAACACTTTATATGGAGTTTAGAATTATGCACTAATGCAGTATAGGATTTGAAAAATACAAAGGCTGAAGTCTTAACACATCGACAGCAGTGTTCCTCTGAACTAGTGTTTGTTGCCATTTGGTCTCTTTGAAGTGCCAAAAATCACTGGATAAAGAAGACCTTGGGCACATGTGGGTGAACGAGTAGCAAATGTATTGTGTGCAAAGCAATAGTCATGGTGAGAGCCTGATTTCAGGGGGTCAGGGAAAGCATTTTGTCCCAAGTCTTACCACTGGACTTTCCTTCCTTTTCAGCTTACAAGAAACTTACGAAGCCAAAAGAAATGAGTTTCTGGGAGAACTGCAGAAAAAGGAAGAGGCAATGAGACAAATGTTTGTCCAGAGGGTCAAGGAAAAAGAAGCAGAGTTGAAGGAGGCTGAAAAGGAGGTAAAGACTGCACTACTTGTGTCGTCATGGCTGTGAGTGATAGATTCACCCCCAAGTAGGCAGTTGTTGCCAAAGCATTTTCTGCAGTGTGGTTTAGCTCTTTCATGCCAAGAAGTCTAAGGTTTAACTTGGTTGGGAATGTTAAGGTGTTCAGCCTGTAGGACAAAACTGAATCACACTGCTTGTTCTGTGCAACTTACTACACCAGGAAAGGGGCAGACTCTTGATTCTGATGGAGAGGTGCAGTGTGGTAAAAGTCAAGGAAAGAAGCAGCCCTTGAGATGAACATGTTTTACAAAAAACATACCCATACAACTTCCTTAGCATTGTGAAAAAATCCATTAATTTACTAAAAAAATCAATTAATTTACCTTTAAAGAGGAATAAGGCAGAGACCCCTGGAGATGGATTAGGGGTTTTTTTACACTTATGCTCTCCCAGTCTTCTGTTCTTAGTCTACACAATGATGCATTACTAGAACACTGCCTGTAAGTTGTTGTGGAAGGAGGCTGTTTCCTGCTCTTTGTCTGGGCACTGGCAGCTCAGGAGCTAGAAAAGATGTGGAGACCAATGGAGAGGTTCATATCTCAAGGGATCCTTCCAGCTTCCTCTTTTCCTGTGAACAGAATATCTGGTAGTGCCATGTCCTGCTCACCTCTCTCCTTTCCCTTCAGCTGCATGAAAAGTTTGATCGCCTGAAGAAATTGCATCAGGATGAAAAGAAGAAGCTAGAGGATAAGAAGAAGTCTCTGGATGATGAAGTAAATGCATTTAAACAAAGGAAGACAGCAGCTGAATTGCTTCAGTCACAGGCTCAGCAGGCTGGAGGATCGCAAACTCTTAAAAGGGATAAGGAAAGGAAAAAGTAAGTTGCTAACCCAGAGGTATTTGCTTTTTGGTAATGGTTCTCCTTCACTATTTTTCTGTGTGTTCATATCTCCCTCCCAACATAGCCAGTCCTTATCAGGGGAAGGTTTGCAGCTAGATTTAATCCCTAGTAAGGTTGAGCAGTATCTGGAAGCATGTAACATTTGCTGTTATCCTGGAGAGCAGGGAGCAGTATTAACCTCCCTCTTTGCCTTCTGACAGCATGGGAGGGCATGAACTTGTTTTTATTCCCCAAGATTCCCTGCTCTCCCTTGGTCTCTCAGTGCTTGTGAAGAAGTGGAACCATAGTGGCTGCCAAGGCTAGGGTGAGGGTAGCAGGGATGTCCCATTACCCTCAGAGAGGAGCATGTTCTCGTTCAGGTTCTTACTTGTTTAGGTTGAGAAGATTGTGGAAATTCAAGACTAACAGTCTTGAATTCTGGAATCTGCAGAATGTAGGACGCAAAATAAGGGGACAGGTTATAGCACCTTGTTAGCACTAGTACCCTTCTCCTGCCTAAATCAGCTTTTTGCCCTCGACAGAAACAGTAGGAAATACTGCATGGCTGTAGCAGGGGTTCCCCATGCCAGGGACTGGTGTGAGAGGAGCAGTCCCTTGTCAGGGTCTGGGATCTGGGATCTGGGCTGTCTGCACTGCCTGTGCCAGCCTCCTGAAGCTCTGCAGTTGCTCAAGAGGAGCCAGCTTTACAGTGAAACAGATCTCACAGCTCTCCCAGCACTGAGCAGTTCCTTCCTTCTCACTGTGGTACATTTCCCAAAAGGAGCAATGTGCCACCTGTGCAGGTGTGCAGAGAGCAGTGTGCAGCCTTTGTACCATTGCCACAATCCCCCCTCTCCATGGCTCTGGGGCAATCCTTGCCTGCACTGTGCAGTCTTAAGTACGTGAAGGCAAATTGGACAGTATGGGGCATGCCCAAAGTGCTGACAGCACTGTCAGGGAAAAAGCCTGTGACTGTTAAGCTTGGGATCAAATGAGACAGAGGAGGGAAGACCCAATTCCAAGAATGAGATCCTGGTTTAGTCTTTTAGTTTAGAGCTGAAGCTGCTTCAATGTGAACATTCTTTTGCAATGAGCAATTAGTGCTGCCCTTTTCTCACTCGCCCTTTCCTTTTCCAGTGCCTATTTTGATTTGTTCATTTGAATCACCCTCAGGGGGTTTTAATATCTTTTCATACTGAGGAGTCTGAGACTGACTGGAGACAGACCTCTCTCCAGCCTGGACTGTGTGAGGAATACCCAGCTGAGTTCTTTCATGCTTAGAGCCCTTAGATGTCTGCTCACTCAGGACTGCAGACTTCAGCCTTGAGGTCAGTCATGGTCAGGAGTGCAGAAAAGGGAGGCAACAGCCCTGTAGTATCAGCAATTAGTTGCTGTGGCCCAAATCAAACTCTTGGTCCTTGAAGTGGTTCTCATCTCAGAACATCTCCTCGACACTAAGCATGTTGATATGGAAAAGCCTTGGTACTCTCCTTGTCAGTTAGGAGCCCAGAAAACTCCAGGAAAGAAAGCTTCAGTAAGGCTTGGGAAGATAATAGGAAGCCTGTTTTGCTGTCTGGGAAAATTTGCTGTGCTAGAAATGGTGCTACTTTCTTTGCTCTGTAACTTCTCCAATTGTCCTTAATAATGGATTTCAGTATTTAGATCATATTTTTTTCTTAACAATCCATGAATTTTGCAAGCTGGAGCTTAATTGTAGCTTGTTTACTACTGGCTGGCAGTACAATAGCCTTTTTCTTTCACAGGTGACTTGTTTAAACCCAAGCTCTGTAATTTGCACTAATCATGCCACAGTTGTTTTTGCTGTTGTTGTTACATCATTATCATCATTATTAGGTCTTACATGTGTGCTGTTTTACAGTTAGCTGCTGTTTGGCTGCATGGTGCATGAGGCACATTGTCCTGGTAAGCGTCATTAACTAATAGAGCCTCACAGTGGGATCAGTTACCTTTCCTAAAAAAGCAGACTGTGTGCAAGTCCTGAAGCATATAAGTATTATCTCTGTCTTCCTCTGCTTTCACCCCAACTATATGTGCTCTACCAGTCACTCTTTACGTGTGCAGTTGTAGAAAAAGTATGTAATTATCTTTAAAGATTCTGCAAAGTTAAATTCAGAGACTCAGGATATGGAACATAGAAAAATAAGGATTACATCCTCTTCCTTTTAAATCTTCCCAGCACTTAATTGGCTCTGTTCTCTTTATTCCATCTCTCTTAAAAATAAATTATATTCTTTAATCACACAGGCCACATTGATACTATGGCAACAATTTCTATAGAGATGTGGTGCTGATGGTACAGCCCAGCTAGCCATGAAAATTTCTCTTTCCTTTCTCCTCCTTCCCTCCCACTCCTCCAAGCTGTAATGGTAACTTGTGGCTACAGTGAAGGTGAAGGTAGATGCAAGACTAGTTTCTATCATTCTCATTAGGGTTATTAGTTAAACTGCTAATGACAGTGGTCTACTTACAGCTAGGTTGAGTGGGTTTAATTGACCATTTTTAATTTGCTGAGGATTCTCTGGTGAGAGGAAGAAGAAACCTCCCACAAGAATGTCTTGCTTCTTGACAGAGCAGCAATATTTCTTATCCAAGGCAAGTGTGTCAGTGCCCCCCAGGCTGAGGTGCACAAGCCTCTCAGAGAAGGGCCCATGTTGGAAATAAACTGTAAAACACCCTAAAAGCACATCCTTGAGTCCACCCTTCCCTGAAGAAAAAGCTAAGATTTACATTCTCTCCTGGGTAATCCAAATTAAATTACCTTAAACTGGTAGAAGCTGATTCCAGGATTCCTTCCCTCTTAACTCCACCAAGGGAAATGGAAAAGCAAGTAAACATTATGCTGTCAGTGAGAGGCATTTGAATGTAATTTAAATGGGACCTTCCACTTAACAGAAGAGCTTCAGAAGGGTCTTGCACTGACTCAAACTGGTGCTTGCAGTTATCTTGAGCTGTCCAGTTGAACAAATGTCTCTGCTGCCAACGGTAACTGTAGAACAATGAAAAGAACAATTCTCTGCTTATCAGGCTCCAAATATGGAAAAATAAGCTCAAAGAATAACACTGTTCATTCTGGTGCTGAGTACGAAGGCACAGCTAAAGTGCAGTTAGAGTGAACATTACTGATTTTTGTTGGTTTTGGATTGCTTTTGGCAGTCCTCATAACTGTACACTGTTGTATGCAGGGCTTTGAATCAAATGAAGTTCTTTGTTCCCACTACACAAATGCAGACAGTGCCTTTTTCAATGGGCATTTGTCATTGCTAAATTAAATATGTATATGTGGTACTTTTCCAGGATTTAGAAAAACACTCTCCATATTGATCCATAAAGTGTTGCAGGGCTTCACTGTTTTGCAGGGATACAAACAAGTCACAGTTGATGAATCCTGTAGCTTGCAAAACCGTGAAAGGATTGTTTTAGAAAATAAATTTGGTTCATCCCACTGCTGAGTGTGTGTATGTGTGTCTGCATAAAGCATGTTTTGTAGTCAGATTAAACCTTATTAACACTTAGCAACATTTTCTTTTTTGTGTGTGCGCATTAGGAAAATTTGTACTTTTGTTTTTTTTGTCATTAATCCATAAAACCATTAACCTGCCTTTTTCTTTTATTTTCAGTTCGGGTTTCCTGTAGAACCTTTCCCCTGGCCCCAGAGGCGAATGCCCCACCCTCGGCTGTGCCATTTGTGCCTGTTTGCTCACCTTTGCCATTGCTCCCCTCCCGCGCTCACCACTGGGGTTAAACCAGAGCTCTTGGCTGCTGGGGTTGTTCTTGTGAGGGACCCTGCTGGCCAGAGGGGCTTGTGCCAGGTTCCTCCTGCCCCTTGGGCAGCAGCAGGATGCTCACTGCTCCTGGGCAAGTGTCCCCTCTCCCATTGCTCAGCTCTTCCCCCTCTCCGTGCTGTCAGAGGTGCTTGGGGGGTGCGTTTAGCTCCTGCTGGGGATGCAGCCCAGTGCTGCCATGGGGTGGGATGTGCTGGCTCCAGAGACTGACTGCCCATGTTTATTTGCTGTTCCTAAGCCCTCATTACCCCCTGTGTTGCCATGTGTAACTCAAATAACTTTCAAGGACATATTGCAAAACTTGACATCCTCACAGGCATGGGCCTGAGTCCAAACCCCTAGTCCCCAGGCTTGAGGAAATCTCAAATTTGGATCCATGGTTTGCAACTAAGTGTTCTCTGAATGCTGCAGGGGTCATGAAGGATTTCTTGCCTGGTCTCCCTCTCAGTGTGCTGACCTGGATGCACATCCTGGATCCAATCTCAGGGAAAGCTGGTCACCTTGCTGTACATATCAGTGTTTCTGAAGAAAGACGATGCTGTTTCATTGACTTTCTTCTCAGTGATCCCAGCAATTCTGATTTTAATGCAAAAAAATACTACCTTTTTTTTTAAACTGGCATCTCTTTAGAACTGTACAGGTTTCTTTTCGTATTTTCTGTCCAGCAAAAGCCTTGTTTTTATTGCAAGATTGGCACTAAAAAGGAGGGTGCTTTGCCCGCTGGGCCAGGAGTTCAGTCTGGCCAAGTGCAACTGTGGTTTGCCTGCAAGTGTCTTCTTTCTGTATTTCTGGCTGAGTTTTGTTTTTAAATAAAGCGTTCATCGGACAGTGAATTCTGGTTAACATTTACTTCTTTTGTTTTTTGTTTTCTTTGCCCTTCTTTTACAGTAACCCATGGCTCTGTACTGAGTAATTACCCCTGAATACAATGGCCTGGAATGGACCTTCATTTACTTGTTAAATCGGAGGGTCTAATAAAATGTGACAGCATTTCAGCTGTGACCTTTCCAGGGTGTTATCCTTGCTCTCTCCTATGTCCTCATTGTGATTCTGTCTTTACTATGTACTGGTTATTGCTTTTATTAAACAATGAAAATTAATCTTAACAAGGTTCTGGATGCTACAACTTTAAATCCTGCCATATTTTTTTTTTTCTCCTCTCCTGCAATTAATGGATTCTCCTTTTTCCTGGTCTTGTTCCACCCAGCTAAATAAGGGATATGGAAATAAGTTCTGTGAGTTATTTTTGCTGGCAAAATAACAATACAGTTTAAATATATTTATTGATGACATTAAAAGGACAACACCATCTTAGTTTAATTGTCACGTGGATCAGAGATAAAACACTCTTTTCTCATTATATTCGGTGTCATTTTCATGACATCTTCTGTCTTTTTTTTTTACTTGCTTTTATTTTTTCTTTTGCTAATTTCATGCTATCTGAAGACCAGCATGTAAATCCTCGTTTCCATTTCAGACTTGCTTGTTGTGGCTCGGATCCTTCAGTATCGCTGCGGGTGGGCTCAGTGCTCTGTGTGTGGTGAATCCACACGTCCTGCCCCTGCTGAAAGATCAGACAGCCTCCACAACCCCCCTCCAGCTCCTGGGCTTTTAGAAGACAAGCACACCTCAGGCCTAGCCCTGCTGGGTGATGCTGTTTGCTGCCAGCTGCTGCTTTTTTACCTGGGTATTTCTCTGGGTGATACCAAAGGCTCAGGAGCAGTTTCAGTACAGGCTCAACCTGGCTCAGGTCAAACCATGGCCTGGCCTCTGTTCCCAGCAGTCAGGGCAGTCCAAACTCTTGATTGCAATGTATTTTCTCAGGTATTCTGTTTCATCATAAATACAGTTTCATTTCCCATAGAGCTCTTTGATTGCTTTGTGGTTGGTTTGGGATTTTTTTTTTAGCAAGTTAAAATAATTGAAATATTTTCTTCTTCCTCTACTTTTGAGTGTTTCCCTGCTCCCCAAACCAGTCAATATTAATGTCAGTGATTTCTAGGTTATCTGCCAAAAGGACAATTGAATGTGACCTTTTTTACCATACTGCAGGTCACTGACTGTTCTTCCTGAGCATTTGCCATATTAGAATGTTATTTAAAGTTATGTGAAATCTTTTTAAAGACTTTGAAGAAAAAAAAGGTTTTTACTTGTGTGATTTCCCTGAAGTACTTGAGGTACCACAAGGAGGTTCCATCTCTCCTCTGTCAGCTGTTTCCGTGTTGCATCTCGTTTTCTTGCTTTTTGAATGTCTTCCTCTTTTTTGCTAATCTTCTGTTTTTTCTCTTTTTTCCCCTTTTCTCTCTCTGTAGCTTTTTTTAATCTGTCTTCGCCAGCTGCACTGTGTCTGAGGGAGAAGACTGCCACTTCTAGAAGAGTTTAAGGGTCTTATGTGTGGGGAGGGGGGAAAAATCTTCAGTGTTAGTGTCTTGGAAAGAAGCTCTTTTACTGACTTGCATGATACTTAAAATTGAAGTGTCTTGTAATTTGTGTGACAAGACAGGGTGATGCGGGGGGAACTGATGACCTGGAATTTTGAAGAGGGACAGAAATGTGATGTTGGGACTAATGATGTAGCGAATACATTTTCAAATGTTGTTATGGGCATATGTTTTTTCTAATGTTGTCTTTAATAATATAAATGTCACAGGCTTCCCTGAGGTGTGAAGCCTAAGGAATATTTTCAATATGCTGTTGTTCGATTGGTTTTGGAAACCGTGCATTCAGAATCAAAGGAAATACAAACATGGTGCAACTTGCTCTGCTGGCAGCCACGAAATATTTAATTTTATCAAAGAAATAAAGTAAGAACTGTGTGTTCTCACTGGTGTCCTCCTGTGTCTCACCATCCTGTTAGAAGAGCCCCGTTGGCTGGTGGACGTGAGTCGATTGCTCCTTTCCCTTTCCTGACTCCATCTCCTCTTGTTCTTTGAGGTTAGGAGAGACCGGCGAGGCCGGGGCTGCTGTAGGGATGGGTTCCGTGCCCGGGTGCGGTGTGCCGGCGGTGCCGCAGCCCCCGGGCACTGCCTGCTCCCGGTGTCCCCCCCTGCCCATCCCCCGTGTCCCCCCGTGTCCCCCCTGCCCGCTCTCCGTGTCCCCCCCTGCCCATCCCCCGTGTCCCCCCCTGCCCATCCCCCCGTGTCCCCCCGTGTCCCCCCGTGTCCCCCCGTCCCCCGTGTCCCCCCGTGTCCCCCCGGCCCCTGCCTCCTCTTTCCCCTTTCCACACGCAAGTGGGTGGAAGCGGCCCCGCGTTCTCTATTTACACGGCTCCCATTGAGGAACCAGCACTGTTCCGCCTGTTACCTTTCTAACTTTTATGTAAATTTGAAATAAAAAACACGAAAGCCAGCGCGGCTGCTGTGGTGTGTGTGTGTGTGTGTGTGTGCGCGCTCGCTGTGTCCGGCGCTCCGGACGGTCACAGCGGGGGAAGCCAAAGCCGGGGGAGGATGGCGGGCAGGGCCTGGGCAGATCCCCGGGGAGGGCGGGCGGGGAGCGGGACCGGGGGGACCGGGGGGATCGAGGGTACCGAGGGGACCGGGGGGACCGTTCGGGCCACGCCCACCCGCGTGACCACGCCCACCCGGACACGCCCCCTCAAGGCCACGCCCCCGTGCCGGTGCCCCCTCTCCCGCGCGTGGCAGCCGCCGCCAGGGGGCGCTGAGTCCGCGCCGCCGGCCCCGCCATGGCGGCAGTTTCTCGCGGCGTCTCGCGAGATCGTGACGTAAGGCCACGTGAGGCGGCGCCGGCCGGGCCGCGCCGTTCGGCCCCGCGCGAGTGACGGGAGCGGAACCGGGAGCGGAACCGGGAGCGGAACCGGCACCACGACGGCACCTGCGGGGCGGGGCGGCCAGGGAACGGGTCCGGGGGGGGGGGAGGGAGGGGGCAGGTGACGGGAGAGCTGAGGCTGGGCCTGGCCGGCGCTTCCCGGTGGCCCGCAGCGAACCGCGGCCTGGTCCACACGTGGGGCCTGGTCCCGCCGTACGCGCCCGGGCCCGGTGGCCCCGCCGCCTTGGCCCACCATGCCGCCGCCGGCAGAGCCGCAGCCGGAGGCTGTGCCCGAGCCGGTGCTGGAGCAGTGGCGGCAGTACAACGAGACCGACCGGCAATGGGCGCTGCGCCGCCGCTTCATCCTCCGCCACCTCCCCGCCTACCCCGGCGCCGCCATCGACCAGCTGCTGGCGCTCTCCGTGCTCTGGACCAACCACGTCTTCATGGGCTGCAGGTGAGGCCCGCCGGCCACACGGGGCCGGTCTCTGCTCACCGGGCGGTCTCTGCTCACCGGGCTGTCTCTGCTCACCGGGCTGTCTCTGCTCA
>CM031880.1:17457849-17490608 GCA_018697195.1 Certhia americana
CTCCGCTCACCGGGCTGTCTCTCTCCGCTCACCGGGCTGTCTCTCTCTGCTCACCGGGCTGTCTCTCTCTGCTCACCGGGCCCGGTGCTCACTGTCAGCCGGGGGTGCCCCACAGGTCTCCCGTGCTGCAGGGAAAGTTTGAAGCCGGCTCGGGAGGCCCCGCGGGGAGAAGGGGCGCAGGCTCCCGTCCTGGCCAAATCTCGTGTCCAGATGCCTTTTAGATAGTAGCCGCAGGAGAGCTGGGATGAAGGGGGCTGATGAAAGAGAACTTCTGTCCCTGGCCTGTTTTGTTTGCTCCAATATGCCGGTGTTTGTACGTGGAGGGGAGCAAGCCACCGGAAAAGTTTGTGTGTGTGTTTTGCAAGTAGTTCTTGGTGTCCCGCCCCCAGGACTCGTTAAGCTTGTGATGCTGTGCTGTGTCATTTAAGTGAGGAGAGAGTTTCTCTCTGAAACTCGCTCTGAAACAAAGCAGCCTGTACAGTCTCCTGAACGCCAGGCTTTTCTGGGAGAAATAGGCGTGGAGAGGAAGGGGTGTCCTTTCATTCAGTACCGTCCATAACCTGGTTGTGGAGATCTGCAGAAACGTCACCCACGTTCCACTGACGCCTTTGATGATGTGATTGTTTTTAACTGGATGGAAGCAGTTGCTTAACCACCAACTTCTGCAAACTGTGTCGACAGAGGAGCTTGATGGACTTTTAATAATGTTCCATCCTGCAGCCTTGTGGGGAATACTTTGTGTCATCTGTACAGAGCAACATCTATATCTTTAAATACAGGTCTGCCTGTTCCCTTTATTTTCCCTCTGGGTCAAGTGACTAAACTGTTCTGCTCTGCAGGCGCCAAAATTTAACATAGATTTAAAATAGTTTCAAATTCCAAAGCTTAAGCAATATGTTAAAATTGAGGATGTCTTTTTCTTCTCACACAGTTTGTGTGGTCCATCTATTGTGTGCTTAGTGGGGGACCTTCTCTGTGCCAGGGTTTTTGGGAGTGGTGCAATGAACAGTTACAGGGTGCTGGTAATAGAAGTGAACAGCTGGGTGGGAAGGTTCCAAATCCCAAAAACTGATGGAGTTTAAACCTGTCAGTGCACATAGTTTCTGTGATGGACTCCTTCACCTGCAGCTCTCAGGGGAGATGAGATTTGGGCAGGATGCAGTCTGGAGCCATTATCAGTGAAGATGTTTCCCTGGAGCTGGTGTGCCTGGCTGGGAGCACTGCACGGGAACTGTACTGTGCTGTTAACACAGTTCTAACTTAACTTACAGTTGCCTGGGGAAGGAAGGGACCCGCAGCATTCCCTGGAACTGCCTTTTGCTGTTTGGGAAGAGCTGTTGTTGATTTATCAAGTAAATAGCTTCAAAGTTTGAAGGATTTTTGTTGGGTTTTTTTAAGTTAGTTGGCTGGTGTTTGGTTTGGGGTTTTGTTTTGTTTTGTTTTCCTAATGCTGATTTCTTGCCAGCTGAAGACAACCTGTTTGTCAGAGTAGCTCAGCTGGTTGGAGCAGGGTGCTGATAATGACAGTGTTGTGGGTTCAATCCCTGTATGGGCCATTCACTCAAGACTTGGACTCAGGAATCCTTCTGGGTCCTTTCCAACTCAGACTGTTCTGTGGTGAAGAACAGAACTGTCTTTGCAATGAAATCTGAGTGAGTGTTCTTCTGGGAGATGATGTGGAGAGCATCCAGAAGGCTCCAGAAAACATGGTCAGTGAGGAAAGGGTAAAGTATAAGGCTTCATTTAGTTTAGGCATGGATGAGAAAAGGCACTGCTATTCCCAGATATGTTAAAGATGGCTGAGTCTAGGGACAGTGGTGCAGGAAAGCATTATCCTCCAGAGCTACAGGGATCAGGGAAAGGGATAACCTATTAAAGTCACAGCAGGGAGACTTCAGTTAGGTACTGCAGTCACTGGGTTCCTCTGGCCAGATTACACAAACACATGTTGAGAGTGGCTGATCTCCTTCCCACCCCCAGCAGAAAGACGAGCCCCAGAGGTCTCCATCCTTTTTGAAGAACAACAGGTGTCAAATCTGACACAGTTTTCTTGCACCCTGCTGGAAAGGGACAATGTCCATCACAGGTAATGTCATCATGTCCCTGTAAGCCAGAGAGAGAAACACATTCCCACTCCTCTTCCCATTGGCTGTGAGAGGATGAGGATGTCCCTTTTGAAGGCTGGCTGTCTGCCAAGGAAGGTGGGAACTTCCCTTGGAATGGAAAATGTGGCCTCCTTTCCTCCGAATCAGTTTAACTTCGAATTTACCGGGCTTTCAAGCAAAGCTGTGGGCCAAGCAGCAGCAGTGGCTCTTTGCTGCAATGTGCATGTGCAATGCTGCAGAGCAGCAGCAGCAGTTTTTTGCTGCAATGTGCATGTGTAGCCCTGCAGAGCAGCAGAAGCAGAAGCAGCAGCAGCAGCAGTTTTTTGCTGCAATGTGCATGTGTAACCCTGCAGAGCAGCAGCAGCAGCAGCAGCAGTTTTTTGCTGCAATGTGCATGTGTAACCCTGCAGAGCAGCAGCAGCAGCAGCAGCAGCAGTTTTTTGCCCAGGAACAGAACACAAACCCCGGCACAGCCGCGCTCGGGGCAGCCCCTTCCCTGCGCTGCAGTTCCGGGCACGGCCGCCAGGGGCGCTGCTGGCTCCCGGCCGGCCGGGCGGGGATTCCCGGGTGTGACGGGAATGTGACGGGAATGTAACAGAAACTGCGCAGCCAGTGGAGCTTCAGGCTGGGTGGACACTGAGTGCAGGGTTAAAGTGTATCGACAATGCCTGAAAAAAAGCTCAGGAAACAGCGAGGCTGGGCAGCAGCTGGGTTGGGTTCCTGCAAGCAGCTCCGGCAGGCAGCTGGGATGATGCACCCTCCAGGAAGAGGGCTGGGCTTGGGATGCCGGTTGTTTTCCCCAGAGGCACCCAAATAGATGGCGGGGGTCCTCTCCAGTGATGTAGGGTGTTAATAATGTCCCAATTCAGTAGCTGCTCTTACGAGCAAAGGCTCACTCACCTTTGCTCACCCACCGTAGGAGAAGCAGTACAGGGCTGGGTTCCGGCAGTGGCAGGGAATGCTCCCATCAGCTCCACGGTCCTCCTCTCATGCCAACAAGAGAGACAGGAAAGGGGCTGAGCCCTTCACCCCTTGGCCAAAATCTCATGGTATCTTTGTCCTTCCAAAGAGAAAACCCCCCAGATAAGAGAGTAGCAAGCTGCGTTCTTCCCTCACCTTGGCCATTTCTTTAGTCTCTCTTAAGTACTGATTGGTCCTTATTGTTTCTTCATAACAGATGGGACAAAATTCCATGAGAGAAAGAAAATCGTAACCCCAACAGGGTGTCACCACTGTCTCATATCCCTTTGATCCCTCCTGGAATATTCTTCCCATTCCCAGTTCCATTGCCTTCACTGAGGACTGAGCTTTGCTGGTGAAGCAGGGACTTGCAACAGTCTGTGCTCAGAGTTCTCACACAGGAATTTATGCGGATCTAATTTCTGCCTGGCCCTCTAAATCAGGAACAGAAAAAACCTTGCTTGAGTGGAGCTTGGGTAGATTCCCAGAGCCCTTGGAACAGCAGTATTTAGAAGCTAGTGCAAATCAGTGTTGGCCTGGCTGTTGGGACAGTTGTGGGCTCCTGCTGTGGGCAGTGCCCTGGTGCTTTCTGACTTTGGAAGGTGAGCATACCATGGAACAGGTGCAGCATTGCTCTTCCTCTTTTCTGAAGCATGGTGTGAAGCTGTCAGAGGCTGGTGACAGGCTGTGTTTGTAGGCTCTCCCTGGCTAGAAAGGTTTGGGTTTTTTTCCTGTTCAGCCTGAGTGTGCACATGACTTGAAATCATGTGACAGATCCCCAGAGCAATGGAAAACTGAGCTGGTGGGGGATGTAAGGCCTAGAGGGATGGGACAGGGCTGTGCCATGCACATCCTGCTCGTGTGGAGCTGTGGGTGCTGCAGCAGGGACAGGCTTTGCTTAGAGCTTGTCACAGCCTCCTCACCTCTCTCGTGGTTCAGGAACCTAAAACATTTCGGTTACAGCACCCAGACAGAATTTAGTTTGACTTTTTAAAGCGTGATCGATGAAGGCTGAGTAGTGCCTTTGTCACCTGACATGGCAGTTGCAGTGTTGGTGACGTGCAGGCTCTGGCTGCTGCCCCACACAGGACTCCAGTGCCAGTCTGAGCTCCTGTGTTTGATTCACTGAAGCTGCTGCTCCTGTTCACACCCCAGTGTTCATTAGTGCTCCTGGCAGCTCTGCCAAATACTGTGTTTTGTCAGGTAATGTATTTAAATTTCAGTTTAGAATGCTGTCAGTGTGGTGGCTGCATGGTTTACTCTGCAGTGGGTTCATGCAGAGCCAGGTCAGCTGGTGTGTGGCAGTGTGCCCATGCCAGACCAGCTGTGGCAGGGGGACAGTGGGCAGTGCTGTGCTCTGCTCCAGCAGGATCACAGGAACATCTCCCTTGCACCTGCTGCTGTGTCTCAGGCAGCTTTAGTTCTTGTTTTACATAACAAAACCACGTGTGTGCAGGTGTGCTGCCCGTGGGGCCAGCTCTGAGGTGTTCTGTTGAACCCACACAGGTACGGCGTGCAGGTCATGGAGAAGGTTCTCAAGATGGCTGAAGGCATCGACATTGGGGAAACGAGGTCCTACGAGCTGGTGCCCAGCAGGAAGCTGAAGAGATACCACTCTCCATCAGACAGTGAGTACACCTGCCCCTGGTAATGACCCTTCCCTGTCCCTGTTTGGTGCCATCCCTGTGAGCCTGGGGACACCAGTGTGCCACGGGGCCGCCTCTGGGACAGCCGACACAGCAAACTGGAGGGAAGTGCACATGGCGTGCTCTGCTGGACTGCAGAGCAGTTCCCCCTCCTCTGACATGTGCATGATTCACACAGAGTTCTGTCTTTGCTTAAGAAAATACCAATTTTCATTTCAATTATCAGATAAGTGGTTTCCCCTAGGGATGTTGTCTGGAATTGAGTACCTGTCTGGCTTTGTCTGCTGTGCTGAGGGGTGATGTTCTGACCCAAGGAAGGATTGTACATGTACATAGAGATGTTCAGCTCTTTGATTTTGATTTACAACCTGCTTGGAGATTTGAGGGGATGGGGATGGAACTACATGATGTGTAGTTTTGGGGGTTTTTTTCATCCCTGCTGGGCCTGGAAGAATGCTATCAGTCCAGTCCCATAGCCTTAGGGATTAGTGTTGCAGCTGTGGCTTTTCCAGTGAAGGAAATGCAGCAGGCAGAGAGTGTTGGCAGTTCAGTGGCTCTGTCTGCTGACTTCTCCATGGCACATTCAGAGCAACCTGTCTCCCCTCTGGAAGGGAACTGTGCCTGGGTGCAGGCAGGCCCTGTGTCTGTGGCTGTGTGGGGCACAAATGGTCAGACAGCACAGGACTCCTCTAGGCTTGGATATAATTTCTAGCTCTGCCAAAGTTGCTTCCCTTAGTTTGACAACCAGCAATCTTTCTGTGCTTCCATGGGGCAGCCGTCAAAAACAGACGGAGGAAGAAACACAAACCTTGCCATAATTCCTCAAAACTGATGGGCAAAGGATTTAATGCCTAAGAGCTTTGTCACCTGATCTCAGTACAAAGGAAGGGCTGTTGATGCTGTGTGCAGGTGTTGTTTTCACCTGCAGCGAGCTGGGTGCTGATAGCTGTGCTGTGGTGGTTGATGTCTAGACAGCCTGACCTACAGCAGGGCTGCACACATTGGCACTGGCTGAGGCAGCATTTCCTGGCACTGAGCTGGCCTTTTGCTCCTCCGATGAAATTACACACATGTACCACGTCAGCGTGTGGGTGCTGAATCCTCCACAGAAGTCTTGTGTAACCATCTCTTAGATGTAACATATTTGCTTGTCAGCTATTTGATTCTCCCTTTCT
Organism: Certhia americana; assembly: GCA_018697195.1. NCBI lineage: Eukaryota > Metazoa > Chordata > Aves > Passeriformes > Certhiidae > Certhia > Certhia americana. The sequence continues at coordinate 17,463,736 of CM031880.1, forward strand.
GCAGTAGCTGTGCACTTCAGGATAGTTTGTCTCATTTGCATTTCTTCTGGTGAAGAAACAAGAGGTCTGTCAGTAGTGGGGTCCTCAGTCACTGCAGCTTTTCCTTGAGGCATGGGCAGATTTCTTCAAGTTTGCTGCCCTTTAGCCCAAAGCAATTACTCTGAGAGAAAATGTGCTTCTATTAAGTCAGTAAGAGCCCTGTGTGTTTTGGGAAGGAGGGTTTGGCATCACTGTGTTCCACCTCAGATGAGAAGACCTGATGATAACGTAGTTTATCTGACACCATCCTGCAACCCTGCAGCAGAGTCAGTGCTGAGGTTTTAGACGTGCTCTGATGTTCTGTCTCGTTGACCATAATTTCACTTATTTTAGTAGATTTGAGGGGATTAACTTCAGAGATGACCAGATGGGTCAGTGGACAATGCTGGAAGGCAGCATCATGTGACTAAATATGTAGAGATTTTTGTGTGGTAGCTGTGAAGGTGGAAATATCATTGTAGTGACCTGTACAAGAATGACTGGTTGTCTTTGTGAGTGTCTTTTGGAAGAAAACCTTTTGGGTTTTGGCTAAGGAATGCAAATCCTGTGTTCAGAGCCTGCAGACTCCTCTTGAAGATTACTTCCTGAAAACACTGTCTCCCTGCCATGGCATATATTGGTAATTGTGTAATTTTCTTCCATCTCGTAGGTCCAGAGCCAGAAGAGATTTCTGAGCCACCCAAAAAGGTGGTCCCCAGGTTCCGAGTGCGACCACGCTTTGAGCCCATACATTTTGTCACCAGCGCTGAGAAGGATGGCAAGAAGGACAATTCTCTGGATAACCAAGTGCAGGAGGTGAACCAGGAGGGAAATACAAACAGCGTGGCACAGCCAGCTGAAAACTGTACAAATTCTTTCGTGAATGCACGAGAGGCAAATCCCCCGCTCTCCAGCACAGCTGGGCTTGGCTTTGCAGGCCCAGCAGCAGCAGCCAAGAAGGCTGTCAATAGTGTGGACTCTACCACAAGCAGCACCTTGCCAGTTTCTGTTTCCCCTTCAACTGCCCCATCTGCATCAGAGACTTTCCCTCCCTCAGCAATAATGCTGAAGCAGAGCTTTATGGAGAAACTGTCAGCAGCTGTCTGGAAAAATCTTACTAATCCAGATGCAAACACTGGGACGGATAAAATTAACTTCACGTATCTTTTGACACGTTCAATTCAGGCGTGCAAGACAAACCCTGAATATATTTATGTTCCTCTGAAAGAGATTGCCCCTGCTGACCTGCCCAAGAGCAAGAAGGTCCTGACAGATGGCTTTGCCTGCGAGGTGCGGTGTCAGAACGTCTACCTGGCCACCGGCTACGCGGGCAGCAAGAATGGATCCCGGGATCGAGCTGCAGAGCAGGCAGTGAAGCTGCTGAAGAAATCCGTGGAAGTTCGAGTTGTTCAGCGGAAGTTCAAGCACACCTACCATGAGGACCTGGTGGTGTGTGAGGCAGGTGTGTGTCGCCCAGATTTTCCTCCTGCTCTCAAACCTCACGAGGAGTTCGTAGTTGCCAACAGGGACTGTGTCCCAATGCAGCCTGGTACTGAATCCACAAAGGGTTCCACGAATGCCAACAAAGACTGGACTAGTTTTGTCCTCACAGAAAATGCCAGCGATGCAATAGGAATACTTAACAATTCTGCCTCATATAACAAAATGTCCGTTGAATACAAGTATGAATTAATGCCCAACCGCTCGTGGCGTTGTCAGGTGTATCTCCAAGATCACTGCCTGGCCGAGGGTTTTGGCACAAAAAAGACCAGCAAGCATGCAGCAGCTGAGGAGGCACTTAAAATCCTGCAGAAGATGCAGGCAAATATAGCATCCCTCAAAGTGACCCAGGTGCAGAAAGTGGGCTGCTCATCGCGGGGCTCCGGGAGGAAGAAGGACCTGAAGGACCTGGTGATCTACGAGAACTCCAGTAACCCAGTGTGTACCCTGAACGACACCGCCCAGTTCAACAAGATGACGGTGGAGTACGTCTTTGAGAGGATGACAGGCATGCGATGGAAATGCAAGGTGATGCTGGAAGATGAATTCATTGCAGAAGCAGTTGGAGTGAAGAAATCTGTCAAGCATGAGGCAGCAGAGGAAGCCGTGAAAATCCTCAAAAAGACTCAGCCAACTGTTGTTAATAACCTGAAGAAAGGCACTGTCGAAGACGTCATCTCCAGAAATGAGATTCGGGGTCGATCAGCAGAAGAGGCTTTCAAACAGAAGATCAAAGAAGACAACATTGGGAACCAAATTTTGAGAAAGATGGGCTGGACAGGCGGTGGCCTAGGGAAAGATGGTGAAGGAATTAGGGAGCCTATTTCGGTAAAGGAGCAGTTCAAAAGGGAAGGACTTGGGCTTGATGTGGAAAGGGTGAACAGAATTGCTAAGAGAGATATTGAAGAGATCATTCGAAACTATGCACGCTCAGACAGTCACATTGACTTGACTTTCTCTAGAGAACTGACCATGGATGAGCGGAAGCAGATACATCAAATTGCCCAAAAATACGGTCTTAAAAGTAAATCCCATGGGCAGGGACACAACAGATACTTGGTGGTGAGCAGGAAACGACGCAAGGAAGATCTGTTAGACCAGCTGAAGCAGGAAGGCCAGGTTGGGCATTATGAGCTTATCATGCCCCAAGCAAACTGAGGTGAGGTGTCCCCTTTGACCAGAGACTGAGTTTCCTGGACACTCGACTAAAGAAAGAGATGCTGCATTTTTCTTGTGGGTAATAATGACATAAAAATCTTTTACTTTGGCAATATAATTTCTAAAATGTTGTTAGATATTTAGGACCGACCGAATTCTGTTCCAGCGCATTAGCACAACCCAAAAGCAGTAGTGCTGTCACTGTATGTGTCTTTGATATTACTTGTTCCTTCACATTTTAATAGTTTTGTAATAGCAAGCACACATGTCCAACAAGAAGGAATTTGACATCATTTAAAATTATTAAGAAGAATAAGGTCCCTTATTCTTCTTGAACAAGGAAGGAAAAAAAACCTTTTTAAAAAAGAAAATTTAAAAAGCAAAGGAAATGCAGTCTGGGGGCATAAACTTGTATGTATGACAACAAAAATAAAGTTTATTTCTGGAAAAAAAAAGGTTTTGTCACACTTTGTATTAAAGAAAGTGTGAAAATTTGATTATTCTTGAAAAGTACATATATTGAGGTTTTGTCTCTGCTGTGTATGTACAGTATGTAAACCTTAACCAGTTTAGTGGTAGTTTTATTCATAGATTTCTACCCTGAGTCTCCCATTCTGAGAATTACTGAAGGCGCCTTCATTGCCAGCGAATGGGACCGAGAGAATTCCAGCATGTTTCTACCTTGGAGAGCGGGTGACATGTGCAGATACCGTGGTGAAGTGTGAAATATAAAAACTGGAGGTAAATGCAGAGCCCACGCTCAAAGATGCTCATGTAGCTTGTGGGGACTGTTATATAACTTATTTTTTGACTTGGAATATCAGCTCTTTAATCCTGAACAAAACCAAATCTGTGCCTGGTTATTTCTCTGCTCCATCCCTGTACCAGTGCTTGTGTCTGGTGAGGGCAATTCCCCAGGAAACTTCTGGCCTTGCTCTGACCATGTGTGAGTGTGGAAGCTCTCCGGGGCTGGTTTATGCCACTGAGCTTCCCTCCTTTAGAAGGAAGCAGCCTCTGACCTCTGTCTGCACTGCTCTGCCAGCAGGGTTAGAGGACACAGTACTGTGTGAGCCTTGGAGAACACTCACTTCATGCTTGGGAAGCTCAAAGGATAGCATTGACCTTGGATGAGTCAGGCATGCCTAGAGATGCTGGTGCTTGTGTCACCAGTGGGGTCTTCAGGTGCTCCTGTACTGCTAAGCCAGTCCTAATGCAGTGTTTTTGTCTGGTCTCCTGTTGCCATGTCTCAGACAGCACCTTCAGTTTTCTGCTACTTGTATTTACCTCTACATCATTACACCCTGCCCTACTTTTTTTCCCACCTCTTGTTTTGGTTTGTTTTTAAATGCTCTCAGGGCTGAGGTGAGGATGCCTAACCTCAGAATGTCCCAGTGCTGAGCAGTTAGAGGGATTTTCATCCCTGCAGGGTGATGAGGAAGAGGAGACTGCCCTGGCAGGTGAGACTCAGGAAGCAGAGAGCAAGCGTCCTCTCCTCTCTGCCTGGCTGCAGCACAGCTTCTGCCTGCTTGGACTGCTGAGTAACAACTTGCTGCTGCTGTGAAAAAATAACATGGCATTTAATTCTGAAAATAGGGGTTTTTTTGCATTTTGTTTGGTGTTGCTTTTTGTTCATTATCTCTTCTCCCTGTGTCTGGATTCTGCTCTCAAGAACATTGGGCTCTAGCAGATGGTGCTGTAGGAGTGGCAGAAGCCTGGTACTTTCTAGGGAAAGAAGTGAAACTTCTCCTCCCTTAACTTAGGTATGCACCATGTTGTTAGAGCTTGGTGATGCCAAGGAAAGCAGGAAGAGCACCACCGGTATTGAGGATGAAAAATGGCTCTGTTGGGGCCTAGCTGTAGTTACTGCAGGCCAGCAGGGGCAGCTGGCCCAGCCCGTGCAGGACATTGCCATTCCTCTCCTGGGTCGTGGCTGTGACCCCTGTGCCACACAGAGTGCCTGTGCAGGACCTGGGGACTCTGACGGGAGCAGAGAATGGCAGTGTCACTGTCCCCAGGGGGGCTATGGAGCCTCAGCCTTCAGGAGAGGCACCACGGGGGCTGTGACGGAGCCTGTGGATAAACCTTGCTCCTTAGGTGGGATTGATGTTCTTTGGCACCTCTCTGCTGCTCAGTTCTGGCTGCCTTGAGTCCACTCTGCTGTTTTGGGTGTTTTTTTAACTAGTGAAACAAACACAGGAGTGGTGGGACTGCTGCTAGGGCCTCTGTGGCCTTAGAGGGACACAGCCCCCTCAGCCAGGGTTGTGCCTGCAGCAGACATTACACACCTGCAACACAAGGCACAAAGCTGTTCTGGGGTACAAGCTGTTGTCACTGCAGGTGCAAATCTGCATTAATTTTTTTGAAAGAGCCTAGCCACTTAAAATTGTGGAGCTCAGCAACAGAACCAGCTTTTGTTATCTGCCACTCATCCTCAATCCTGTTCTCCACCTGTTAGACAGGAGGAAAATAAATGCAATTCCTGTATCAGCTGAGCTGCTGTAGCTAACTCAGTGTCACAGGCTGTCCCCAGTGCTGTCCCCACCCTGCTGTCCCTGCAGCTGCAGCTGTCCCTGTCTCCCCTCCCCTGCACTCCCCTCTGCCCCCACTGGCAGTGCTGGAGCTTCACCCCACAGCCTGCCGGCAGCCCCGTTAAAGAAGCACAGTTATACACTTCTTGCCTATTTATACAATAAGCACTAAGGTTACACTTTATTTACAACTTTTGAAAAATGTACAATTTCTTACATGGGTTACTTGTGCAAAGTTATACTTTTCAACTAACAGACCAATGTGCACACAAAAGACACTGGAACAGTGGACAACACAATTGCAGGTTCCATCCCACACTGCTGCTTAAGGTTCTGTATCCAAAGGTACAAACTTGCCTTACAAAAAAAGTGACTGGACTTACAAATGGGGTTTTTTTTTTCAGAATTGAAAAAATACTTTCATAAAACTGAAGGGAACGAACTCAAGCATGCAGCAGTAGCTCACACAAACCACGTGGTCATCTACGAAGAGCAGAAACTGCAGAGACTCGAGTGCCTACCCTGGACTTAATTCAAACTTTCCACAAGACAAAGTTAGATCCCAAACAACTTATCTTTCTCAGCTAAAGATAAGGGGCAGGAGAAAGACAGCAAAGGAGAGTAATTCCATCGCTGGAACAGGTCAGGTTTTACCTCTTCCTTAACGTGGAAGGCCTTTTGCTGAGTACCACAGCTCTACCTGGTTTTGTCCAGTAATTCCTCAGTGACAGGACTATAGAAACCTACTGACAGTTTCTGTAGGCATGTCCTTTAAAATAGCAATTAAAAAAAAAAAAAAGGTCTTGTTTCTCACCCTCAGCAAAGATCCAAGTACCACAGCTGTAGTGATTTATGTAGATCTGTACATAAATCTTGCATGTGAAGTGCAGGAGTAACAAGCATTCCAGGGTCTTACTAAACCTTTGAATTGGAATCAATTGAACAGTTGATTTTTTTTAACATGAGTAAAGGAGTTGATAAACCAATACAAAAGGGAAACAAAAGATGATTTTTTCACCTAGTACTTACAAACGCAGTGGGGTCTAAACCAATAGGAGAGGTAAGTGACCAGCCTGGACACATCAGCACTTTAGTTAATATCAGTTAAAAAATGTGTATGTATATAAACATCCCTTTTATCAAGCTACACATAAGCATCACTGTGTATAACACAATTACAATTAAAAGCTTAGTGTACACTACAGAAATGCACAATACTGCCCTAAAACTGGAGAGGGACCACAGAAAATGAATTCAGCATCAGTAACTCTTTTGCAAGTAACCCAAGTACAGAACGTTTGACTTCAAAGTGGGTGCGTTCTGATGTCCAAGGAGAAGAAGCTTCAGCAAGGGAGGGTGGCAACAGCACAACAGCTATTTTGCTTGCAAAGTAAATGCTAGGAGGAAAAAGATGACTCGGACACTTTGTTTATTTTCCTCATCAACAGAGTGTTCATTTGCATCATCCTGGGTCAACAGTCACGCCAGCTCTGTTCTACTATTGCAGAAACCCGTTTTTCATATTCCCGCTTATTCTCTTGGTATAGCTGAGCTGCCTGGCTGTTTGCTGGACTGTTCGGATTTGGCTCATCCAATAGGGACTGTGCAAAGAGAAAAAGATCCTTAGGCACTGCAGAGTACAGTTTTCCAACACATTCTCTAGACTATCCATACTAGCCAGAGCAGAGGTGTTAGTCCAGGTGCAGCACACTGCATCCCTGTAGCTGGAAGGCTTTAGAGGCACAGTGCAGGTGACTTGCTGTGACAGCCAAGCAATGCATCACTGCTGGGCCCCTGCAGGGACCACCTGTGTCACTGCCTGGACACTTTACACCTGGGAAGGATTCACACTTCCAGGATCAAGGCATAGCTGCTATACTGCCTCTTAGGAGAGGGGAAAAAAGTTTCCTGAGCTGTTTTTGACAAAGCATCCTAATGTGATTCTGTCTCTTCATGCAGAGTTCTTTTACCTGTATGGATGTTAAGATGGAGGAGACATCATAAGTGGGGCTCCAGCGATTCTGAAGGATATCCAGACATATACTACCATCTGCATAGACTGGAAAGGATCAAAAAAAACAGCTTAAAACACAACTTGTACAGCTACTGCCTTTTGTCCCTAGTATTGCCCAGTTCTGAAAATCTATTTACAGACACACTGCAACAGTCCATAGTGCCTGGCAGGATGAAATCCTGCAAACAGGCCTGTAGGTAAGGAAGCAATGAAGCTCCTCACCAACAGAAGCCTGAAGTATTTAAACTCAACCCCTGGTTATTCTCTCACAAACTTCTCTGTGTCATTGCAACTACTGCTGTGGAAAACCATGAACAGATTTTAAGGCAAAACCATTTTAGCTACCCAGAAGCGAACCAAACAAAGAACACCCACAAACAGTTGTTCACACTCAAGGCTTCCCCATGAAGTCTCTACAACAGAGTCCAGTCACCTTCCTCACAGCAGCTACAGGAGAACCTTCCCTCCCTGCACTGAACCCACGTTGGAAGGTTTCTGATATTTCTGCCCAAAAAGTATTTGTGTTTGTTTGGAGGCAAGAATACCTCTCCAGCCTTTAGTTACCAAGGAAGGGGTTTAATTAAACAATCTTACTGTCACTGGCTGTAGATGGAACCTAACACTACATTTCATGGTATATCATTCTTACAGACATTTTGGGGAAGAAAAGGGATAGAAGACAGCTGCATTCACCAGTGGCACTATGCTATGTCTACAATACATACAGACAGAAGTCCAAAGCACTGCTATTTAAGTACAAAACATTCTTCTGTAAGGCTTAACAGGCAGTTGAGTGTCTCATCAGTACTGTGCTGTAACACCTGAAAGGTAAGAGGCTCCTTTTATTGCCCCTTTCTTTTCAAGCCTGAGCACTGCTCACATATCCATCCTCACCAAAACTACACAACCACACTGGAATTTTGCTGCCTTATTAGATAGTGGAAACTTTTATAATAAATAGACCTTTTATACAGTAAACTATAACAAAAAACACCCCAGCCCTCTCTTCCCCCCCACCAAACTCTGACAAAACAGCAAAAGTAAACCCAGGCATTGTGTAAGTACTTACCATTTGGATGAAACATTTTAGAGACAAATCTGACAGTAGGTGGCTTATTTGGGTATTCTTCTGTGAATTCTATTGTAAGTTTGAAAGTTCCTGGAGTCGAAAGAGAGATAAGCAACCTTTACTCAGCATGAATTTACACAAGAGATGAGTAAGTAGCATTTCCTCACAATACACACTGACACTACTGTGCTCACACAGGCATGTTGGATATAGAGCACACACATTGTGCAATCCCACAGCCATTCCTTTACTCTCATGGAGTTAATCATTAATGTTGAAGTCCCAGACAGTACTGGTACAAGAGTATTTCCTGTGACTTACTTTTATTGCCAAAACCAGTCAAAAGGTTTATGTAGGGAAATTAATCTGCCCTTGGGGTTTTCTTCCAGAGAGCCTAATCCCAGTGCACTATACAACCAACAGCAGTGGGTGTAGAACCATCTGTGTAACACAACGTCATTCAGTGAGTCCTATCTATGGAATATGCTGTCATGGCAAGGACCTTGTAATTTATTTCCTCTAAATTTAAAAAAGATTATGTTTCTCAACAACTGTAAGGTAATCAGGTCTTGCAGGAAAGCAGTATTGAATGCAGCATCCAAATCAGACACTTTAAAATATAAATCTGACCATTCACTCCACACTACTGGTCATCCTTAGAGAAAGACTGATTTAGCAGAAACAGAAAACTGTAGCTGAGTCTCAACCCAACCATTTTAACAGCCTGCACCAACATAAGTTATTTTAGCCCTTCTCCTCAGGCTATGACAATCTGAAAATAAGAAGTCTGTCAACTAAGCTGCACATATGGGTTCAGGGGATTAAGGACTACTCCTGATTCAGCTTGGTAACTAAGGAACTCTACCTACTCCACTGCAGACCACGCGAGCTCCTCCCAACCACACTGCCACCAAGAGCAACCAGCCCTGGAGGAAGCTTAGGATGCTCCTGGGTATGCCCAGAGAACATCTGAAGCACTTTCATATAAATCTACAGCTCTCCTGTAGAAGGACTGCACCCGACAGTAACAGCTGGAATGAGCTGTTGGTGGGCACACTGCCTTTTTTGAAAGGGCATCTTTATGTATCAGTGATGAGTCAGGTTCCCCCTGTCCCCCCACGCTCAGTGTCCTTGCTTCCTACTGGAAGGGACTTTTCCAGCCCTAATATAATGAAGTTATTCCTTTGTTTGCTGGCAAACATGTGCCAAGAACTGGTAAGCCAGAGAACAGATTTTCGGGTTTACTTTTTTTATTTTTTTCCCTTCCAGATCAGCAAGGACCTGCAAGATTTCCCAGGGACTCCTTTCTTTATAAGGAGAGAAACTGTAACACTGAGTTGCAAGAAATGAAGGTCACTGCTTTGACGTTCCAGTTAGCAAATGAAGACACAGCACAGATGCTTTAGAACTTTCCCTACCAGCAGTGGGAAGTCTCAACACCCTAAAAATAAGTTTATGCATGTTTGGTTTATTGATTAGCAGCTTAACAATGTAACAGCAGAGAGCCAACGCTATGCTATCTCACTGTGAAACAAACGAGCCAGAACAGTAGAGATTGTTCAAATTAGTGGAAGTCTGCAGTGGAGTTTTCAGTTTACTGCAGCTAAGTCCAGAGGCACAGAGCCAGATCTGAGATCAGCTTGAAACCCACGACTGGGAAGTTAGTAACAACTTCTACCAGCTGCAAACATCATCCCCTTCAGCAAACACTTAGAGATTTGACTCTAGATATTCTCAGCCCTCTCTGCCCCAGTTCTGGTTCTCAGTAGCCTCTTCCTGAGGAAGAGTGACTAAGCAAGCAGTAGGCTGAAAACCAAGCACAAACCATCACACAAGTTTGACAGTAACAGAAGCAGTTTGGTCTTAGAATCTCTTTAAAACTACTGAAAGAAAGGGAAACTATTGTCCCAGCAGAGACATGACAGTGCTACTTTTAACACAAATCTGAGCAAGGGGCTCATCTGGAGCAATATCCAGCTGGAGTATTTCAGATTTCCAAGTCAGGGCTCAGAGTGGCAATGGCTCTTTGGAAATGCTCCACAGTACACAAACCCTCACTGTTGAGCTTTATTAAAGGGCAAATCCAGAGATGTGATGCTCCAAAGTCCGAGGGTCAGTCACACTGAAAGCCCACAACAGGTATCACAACACACTGCTGGGGAAGAGGCCTTCAGTGTCCAGTCCCATCTGTCACTAATTTTAACACTTGCAACTGGTCTTTCTCACAACTTAACCTAGACAGACATTTTTAAAACACAAATGATCGTATTTTCTGTCATTATTGCTATTGGGAACACCACTAATCTTAGGAGAACATTCTGTTTTCTGCCCTGCACTTATACCTGGTTTTTGAGACCCCAACACAGCCAGGAGAGGCTTCTGCATTTCCTGTGCACCAGCCCCAGCAACTCCAGAGAGCAGAGCCCCCTCACTGCAGCCCCAGAGAGCAACCCCTCCATCCTGCTGCCCAAAAAGCAGGGATGAGCTCTCTCCCTCCTGCTCAAGGACACAGGACCCATATTCCATAAGCAGGGCATAAACCACACGGAGGACAAATGCCTTGTGTTCTCTGTTCAAGCCTCCTGCACAATCACAGCAAGGCAGGATAATACAATAGATGAACTGCTTAAATCTCTCCAAGCCTGGAATCCTACACTAACCACAGTAATCATCATCCAGTTTCAGAGACACAGGTCAAAGGACTGGGACAGCCTGGATTTATTTCCATGGCTGTGCCAGCATTACCACTTCAGATGCCACACACAAAGATTCTTAGAAATATGGTGAAGGGCAGGACAAATATCCCCAGGGTCCTACTGCAGAAACCTGCAATCGAGTCCTCTTGAACCAGGAGATGGAAGTTATGCTGCTGATCTAAATTAGTGGTTGCTCCTAAGCTGAGCCAGCCTGCACACTGAGTTGTGAAAACACCCTCTGAAGTCGGGGGTGGAGAAGAAGGCACATCAGCTGCAGAATGCTGCACAGCAAGTAAACAAATGTGCTTCAACTTCAGATTTGCAGCCCAGACAAACTACAGAAGCTGCAAGCAGAGAAGAGCCTTACCAGAACGAGGATAAAGAACTGCAACTCTCGTGATGTTGGCATCATTACACCTCTAGAGTAACAACCCCCCCCAGATTTCACTGGCTACTTTTACAAGAACTAAACTATCTGAAATTTTACAGTATAACCATGGACTGAAAGAGCCGAAAAATGAAAAAGAACACTGACCTGCAAATGCTTCATGAGAAAGATTATAGTTTTGAAGTCACAAGGGCCTGTGCAGTTGCAAAGCAAGTCCAAACTAACATGCTGTTAAATTAAATGTTCCTTACTCTTACCTACATGAAGCTGAACTGCATCTGCACTGCACTACCCTTATGTGAACTGTGCTACTGCACTCACTGAATGGGAAAGCACAGTGAGGCACCAGCAAGCCCTATCTCCAGGCACCACTTAGTGCTTTGTTATCTGGTAGGGTAAGATACATCCAGAGGAGAGGAGATAAACAGATATCCTGCAACACAAGACACATCTGTTTTCCTAAGCACAGTGTGAAAACACAGACTTTGCTAAGAAGAGAGCAATCCATCATCACACCCTGAGATTACATTATGACACCAACCAAAGCAAGAGGACAGCAGCAGCCTCAAGCATCTGATCCTCAAACTGCTGAGTGCAACACGTCCTCAGGAGCCAAGATAAAGACACAATGCTGCCTCAGAAAGCACAGAGGAAATCAATATGTCAGGGCTCTCAAAAGCAGTCCTCAACCTTCTGCAACTAAATGGAAATGTATGGAAAAAAAGCACTTATAGCATCTGTTAACCACATGCTGAGCTGCAAGAACCTGTATTTTAGCACACTGCAAGGAGACAGCTTCCTGCTCCAAAGAGTGAATCACTATTAGCAGCAGTGCTCCAAGAGCCTAAGCAGCTCTAGCAACCCCCACAGAACTTTAAGTGAGCCCTTCTTCCTTTAAGGGTTACCAGATGAGACAACAAAATACATTTAGTCTAGCTGTTCTGTTATGCAATGTTTAAAGTCTAAGTTCTAAACATTAGAGTGCTGAAGCAGCTACTCCAGCAAACTTCTTAACTAATGAAATACATTAAAAAGAAGTCAGTCTTCAGAGTTTTCTAAGGCCTGAAATATTTAAAGTCTTCAAAATCTTCACTGAAAAATACAGTCTGCAATTCAGAGGCACATCCACAGGTGCTACCTCCAAGGATAAACAAAGACAAAGGAGTTAGCCAAGAACAACATAAGAGTTAGAGAATTTTTCCTATGCTTCTGTCATGAGTCATGGAGATCTAAGATTAATTATAGCCTACACTGAAAGTATCTTTTAAAAAAATGCATTACTGATTTCAGTTAAGACAGTATTTCATGTCTAACAGGTTTTCACAAGATGTTTAAGTACTCATACAGCATCAGTAAACCTATCAAAGTCAGTAAGACCAGATGGAAACTACAGCTATGTCACCAGAAGCTATTTAATCAGCTTTTAAACTTAAAAAGGCTTTTCAATCGTAAGCCCTGAATGATACCAATTGTAGCAGAGTGAAATAAATGACAAGAAAAAGCCACTCTTCTGAACTTCCTCAAATATTCAGCCCATTTCCTACTTTAGCTGACTCACATTAGAACGTGTTCACAAAATACTTCCAACATCAGAAAAAAACAGAACTCAAACAAAAGACAACAGTTCTATACCAAGTCATTGATGGTTACCCAAACATGAATGTCCCTAAAAACATGAGCCAGAATTCAAGAGAAAAGTTTGTACAGATCCTTGAAATTATTTATAATAGATGTAGCAATTACCAACAAACCTATACAAGCCAATTTGTATGTTTCTGTAAGTCAACGCAGCAGTCTACAACACTTCTGAGAGCAGGATTAGACAAGACAATATTTACATGAACCGGGCACAGAGGTGTGCGGTCAGGTGAACATGCACCCCGCCCGCTATCCCCAGGCACACACCTGCTGCCATCTACGGCCGTGTGTCAAACCGCAGCACTTTACCCCGAGAAAGCCAAACACCAGCCCCGCACGCCGCACTTACCGTCCTCGAAAGGAGTCCCCTCGGGCCTGGAGAAGGGAAAGCAAAGCACAGCGTTACCCCGCTGGCAGCCCGGCTCCAACCCCCCGGCGGCTGAGCGGCCCCCGCGGCCCGCCGCCCCCTTCGCTGCCGACTGCACCCGAAGATGACGCGTTCCACACCATTGATGTTGTTCTCGGAGGGGGCCCCGCTCACCCGGCGGGGATCCTCCTGCAGCCCTTGGCACACGGGCCGGTGAGGCCCAAGCGGCACATCGCGCGCAACCCGGCGTACCGGCACGGCGCTGCGCACCAGCGTAACCGCGCTGCGCAAACGGCGTAACCCGCGCCAGGCAGCGCCGCCCGCGCTACGCAATCAGCGGAGCGCGCCTTGCCCCGCCGCCATGTTGTGTTGCCCCCTCCTCCCCCGGTAGCGCTCGGCCCTTCGTCCTCCGCCCGCCCGCCCGCCCCTTTACCCGCGGCCTCGGTACCTCTTGAAGTCCCGCATGAGGCGCCTACGGGCCGGAGTGGACATGGCGGGCTGAGGGTTATAGCTCAGGCATACACTGCCGGAGGCAGCGCCGGGCGCGGCTCAGCTTCGAGCTCCGACTGAGGCGGCGGCGGCGCTGACGGACAGGAGCGATCGCGGCCTCTACCACTGCGGCGGGCACGGGGGGGGGGAACCTGGGCTGCACCGACTCCTGCGCCGGCAGCCGGACGGTCCCGGGATGTACCAACGGCGCGGGGAGAGGGGGGCGGAGCCGGATGTGGCTGAGCCCCCGGCCCAGCCTCTACCACCGGGGCGGGGGCGGTGCCTGGGGGCGGTACCAACGGCGGCGGAAGGCGGGGGTGCGACGTGAGCAGTGGCGTCACGGAGGGGCGGCGGCGCTGCGGGTTGGGGTCAAAACAGTTCAATTGGGAGAGCAGAGGGCACGCGAACGAGCGAAACGGAACATGGGGCTCATTCCGCACTTGCCAGGGCAGGCAGGGCTGCCTGCTAACGGTGTCTTAGAACACAAACACCATCACGCGGAATGCTCCCCCTTCCTCCTTCTCCCCCAGATGTATATGCTGAGCATGAGGCCGTGTGGTCTGGGGTATCCAGTTGGGGTCAGCTGTCCTGGCTGTGTCCCCTCCCAGCTCCTCATTCACCCCCAGCCTGTCTCTGCTGGGGTGTGATGAGGAGCAGAGGAGTCGGCTCAGGATAAACCCTGCTCAGCAGTACCAAAAACACCTCTGACTTATCAGCACTGCTTCCAGCACATACCCAAATCACGGCCCCTTCTTCACAGCTACTGGGAAGAAAACTAACTCCATTGCTGTCAAAACCAGCACAAACTACTACAATTCATTTTCTGCTTCTCCAGAGAGTGTTTTCCAGGGGAAAAATAAGCTATTTTCTACGTTTCTTTAACAGCCTTTGGAAATAAAGAATCTCTCCACTGACATGTAAAAGCAGGCTGGCTGGGCTCTGTTTCTTGAGTTTATCCTCACTTGTAATTTTATATAATCCAGCTGTGTGGTGAGGCCGTTGAAGAAAGAGACGCGGGAGAAAAACCAGCGAAAGAAAGTTAGCATTGTTATTACGGCCGCACTGCGAACCTGCCGTTGCGGCCCTTTCCCGCTGTACCAGCCTGTGCAGTAAGAACCGTGTGAGCTCGGGGTGCTCCTCAGGAGGAGCCGTGTCCAGTGCCCGGCCTTTAGAGGCAGGGAGCTCCGGGAGCTCCGGGAGCCGCCCCGGCGGGCGGGGCTGTGAGCGCGGGGGCCGGGCCAGGCGGCTCCCAGCCCGCCGCCGCCATGCCCAAGGTGGTGTCGCGGTCTGTCGTGTGCTCGGACACCCGCGACCGCGAGGAGTACGACGATGGGGAGAAACCGCTGCATGTCTACTACTGCCTGTGCGGGCAGATGGTGCTGGTGCTCGGTGAGCCGGGGGGACAGGGACCGGGGCAGGCCGCGGCCCGGGGAGGAGCAGGCCACGGCCCGGAGGGCCCGGGAAGGCGGGCGGCGGGGTGTGGGTGCGGGGTTTGGGTGCGGGGTTTGAGATATGGGTGTGGGTTCGGGGTGTGGGTGCGGGGTGTGGGTTCGGGGTGTGGGTGCGGGGTTTGGGTGTGGGTTCGGGGTGTGGGTGCGGGGTTTGGGTGTGGGTTCCGGGTGTGGGTGCGGGTTCGGGGTGTGGGATATGGGTGTGCGTTCGGGGTGTGGGTGCGGGGTTTGGGATATAGGTGTGTGTTCGGGGTATGGATGCGGATCCAGGTCCGGGGTGTGGGATATGGATGCGGATCCCGGTCCGGGGTGTGTGTTCGGGGTATGGATGCGGATCCAGGTCCGGGGTGTGGGTTCGGGGTATGGATGCGGATCCAGGTCCGGGGTGTGGGATATTGATGTGGATCCAGGTCCGGGGTATGGATGCAGATCCAGGTCCGGGGTGTGGGATATGGATGCGGATCCCGGTCCGGGGTGTGTGTTCGGGGTATGGATGCGGATCCAGGTCCGGGGTATGGGTTCGGGGTATGGATGCGGATCCAGGTCCGGGGTGTGGGATATGGATGTGGATCCAGGTCCGGGGTATGGATGCGGATCCAGGTCCGGGGTGTGGGATATGGGTGCGGATCCAGGTCCGGGGTGTGTGTTCGGGGTATGGATGCGGATCCAGGTCCGGGGTTCGGGATATGGATGCGGATCCAGGTCCGGGGGGTGGGATATGGATGCGGATCCAGGTCCGGGGTCCGGGGTATGGATGCGGATCCAGGTCCGGGGTGTGGGATATGGGTGCGGATCCAGGTCCGGGGTTCGGGGTATGGATGCGGATCCAGGTCCGGGGTGTGGGTTCGGGGTATGGATGCGGATCCAGGTCCGGGGGGTGTGTTCGGGGTATGGATGCGGATCCAGGTCCGGGGTGTGGGATATGGGTGCGGGTGCCCGCCCGGCCCCGCCGCCAGCCCGGCCCCGCCGCTCCCCGCAGATTGCCAGCTGGAGAAGCTGCCGATGCGGCCGCGGGACCGCGCCCGCGTGATGGACGCGGCCAAGCACGCCCACAAGTTCTGCAATGCCGAGGAGGAGGAGAGCGTCTTCCTGCGCAGGTGGGCCCGGCCTCTGTATCCCCCGTCCCCCTGAGCCCCAGGCCCGGGGAAGGAGCTGCCCTCCCCGCCCAGCTGGGAACTGCCAGCCAGGCACGGAGATCCTGTGTGTGCTCTGCTCAAACGCTGCCTCTCTCCCCCAGACCTGAAGGCATAGAGCGGCAGTTCAGAAAGAAGTGTGGCAAGTGAGTGACCTTTTTTAGTCTTTTGAGTTACTTTTAGAATCTTTTTATGAGGAAACCATAGGAATCTAGAATCTGTGCCTCCTCACAGCTGTGCATATTTCTGTTTGCAGGTGTGGACTGCTGCTCTTTTATCAACACCAACAGAAAAATGCTCCTGTGACGTTCATTGTTGACGGTGCTGTGGTTAAATTTGGTCAGGGTTTTGGGAAAACAAACATATATACTCAGAAACAAGAACCTCCTAAAAAGGTGATTTGCTTTAGAGAAGAAGGATATCTTTGCTTTTCTAAAGGTGCTGTGTAAAAAATAACTTAATGGTGAGGGCAGAGGGGAGAGAAAAGAAAAAGAAAATGACCTCTGAACAATAACTCAGTTTGGTGTCTTGTCTGTGTCTCTCTTAAGTTTTCCTTGACAGAGGTCACTGCAGCTTGGAGTCCTAACACTAAAGGAGAGCAAAATAAACTCTAAAATCTAGACTCTGCCTGATGTTTAGGGTCAGTTTAATAGAAAGTTTCCAATTGTAAGTCGGTCAGGTTGGTAGTCTGCACAGTATTCTCAAAGTCTGGCTCATCTACTGTATATCAGTGAGCTTGCTTCTGGTAATGACACCTCTAAGCCCAGAAATCACTGAGCATAATTCCCTTTTGCCACCCACAGAGTTCAGGTAAGCTTGTTGGCTTGCATAAGATGCCTTAAAACCTTTGGAAGGAGGAAGAAATCTTTGCTGGCAAAATTGTTGTCAGGGTTTAACAAAATACCCTTATTTTTCATCTAGGTGATGATGACCAAACGGACCAAAGACATGGGCAAGTTCAGTTCTGTCACAGTCTCCACAATTGATGAAGAAGAAGAGGAGATTGAAGCGGTGAGTTTTGGATGCCCTTAGTGGCAGCCACATGTGAGCTGGGCAGAGCCAGCAATAGTCTCACTGTTTGGATGAGATGTTGTTACTCTGGGGTTTGCTGTTGCAAAGTGACATCTGTGTATTTCAGAGGGAGATTGCAGACTCCTATGCACAGAATGCAAAAGTGATTGAGAAACAGCTGGAACGCAAAGGCATGAGCAAGAAAAGGCTACAAGAGTTGGTGAGTTTTTCCTTGCTGCTGAACTCAAAGCTCTGAGATGTGTTGGCTTTGTACACAAAAGCTATCTTGCAGCTCAGACTGCAAATATAGCGAGGTCCTGGTATAGTCAACAGGTAACTTGCAGCTTTGTGAGGATGAGATTTCCTTTACAAGTTTTATAGAGATGTTCTTCTAGTCCCCCTGGACTTAAAATTGCATGCCATTGCCTGCAGAGCTAACTGAAGAGCAGCCAGCAGAATGCTTGGAGGGAGGCTTTCTGTGACCTGTTGGACAAGGAACAAGGGAAGGAGAAATCAGGCTTTGCCAGCCTGTGCTCTCATGCCTGCTTGGCAGAGCAGGGCACAGCAAGGCTGGTGTGGAGGATCTCAGCTGCTACTGAGAGCTACTTAGTAGCTCAGCTGCTACTGCAAGGGACACTCAAAGAATAAATGGCAAGAACATCACAAGTGATCTGATCTACCCTCCTGTGACAGGAGGGTTGTAGATTGAAAGGGGGGAGGAAACGTGCAGCTTCTGCCTGAGGATAGAAAGTATGAAATTGTCTCTTGGGCATTCTTATGATTTTAAAGATGGCCCTCGTTTTGTACGTCAGCAAAGCACTTGAGCTACTCTTGCTCCTGGTTTTGGAACTTAAAAGTCTGCATTGGTCAGACAAGAACAACAAACTTAATTGGAGCACTGAAGGGAAAATCATCCAGACATTATTTAATTCTGCCTTAATTTTCCTATTCAGGCTGAGTTGGAAGCCAAGAAAGCCAAGATGAAGGGAACCTTGATTGATAACCAGTTCAAATGAAAAGCTGTGTATCTGCTGGATATTTGGAGATAGGAGAAAACTACCAAGAGCTATCACAGTTCTGTCAACAAAGCAGAAGTAACAGACAATGTTCAAGAGTTCAAGGGTACCGGTCTTAACTCCAGTGGCACTGGAAACTTTGCTCAAACTGCAGTTCTCTACAGATGAAGTGTTATGAGCAGGCTGTTCCAGGTAGAATATTTACTTTCAAGAAAATCTTTGCTGGGTGCCTTCCCAAGTTCACCTTTAGTTCACCTGTCTTTTTATTTCGTTGTTTTCAAACATGTTTCCTTGAATACATTAGAACGACAGGTAACTGTACAACAAAGAAATCCTTACAAAACCGAACTCTCTTCATATTGTTCATTTTGTTATTTTAAACGTGTCCAAAAGATGCAGCAGCCTGAGCCATGCCATTCCAACAGTCTGGAATGACTGGGATGCAGCACTGCAGTCTCAGCTCCTGCTGAACATCACAAGGCTGCAGTTGTACAAAACTACACTGTCACAACAGACATGTACAAGAATATAAAATCCAAGCCTGTTTTAAACTACTGTAAATAAAATCTGCTACTAATGAGTTCAAATACGTGGTTGGAAGTTACTGATACAGCCAGTGATCATTGAAGAATACAGCTGCACATCTCAACTGGCCCATTGGGCAAAACAGTATCGGTGTTTGGAGTTGTGAAATGTGAAGGAAAAATTGTTTTGAATGCACTGATCACTAAGGACGTGGATAGACAACAATACACACGAGTTTTTAAAGTACCTTGTTTGGGTAACTTTGTGCCTCTTGCATGGTGTAGTAACAGTGCTCTCTAGCCCATCATGCTCTACATTGAATTAAATGCCATGGTACAGATTTGAACTAAAATACCTGTCCTGAGATGTTCTTACTCTGCCAAGTAAATGTGTGATAAAATGCGAGCAGTGAACAAGATGCTTCCATCTCCCACAATTACGGAAAACTTCCCATAATCAATAAAGATACTCCATCTGGCTTTATAACCCTGACTGGGAAAACTCAGATCTGCTTACCTAAGGATCTATCCTTTCTTTCTCGGGAAACGAAGAGTAAAAGAGGGAGTGAACTCAGCCCAGAGCTAGCAGAGATGGGTCTGTAGATCCTGTGACAATTTAATACCAGGCTGGTAAGCAGGTGTTCACGTTAACTCACGCAGTGCTGATCTTGTTCCCTGCTAATCTGAAGTCTATTTCCAGAAGTCTGTGGCCAGAGGTCCTTGGTGGTGTGCAGTAGTTGTGAAGGGCAGAGATGTGTGTGGGTACACAAACCCTTCCCCAGTGTGGTAGCACAGTCCAGCCAGGTGAGGGCCTCAGGGTTCCTCTGGGAGCGATCCAAGCCTGGGGTAACCGCAGGTTGCTCTCTATTAATATTCAGATTTTTTTACCAAGCAAGAGTAAAAGCCTTTCACATCTGAAAACAGGTTTTGAACCATGTGAGAGGTGCTGGGATGCAGATGCTGAGTCTCCAGTTGCCCAAGGATGAAGTGTGGTCTTGCTTCAAGTGACACCAGAACAAGCTAACTTGGGGATGGTGTGACTTACTGTCAGGGTTAAGGCTGGGAAAGGGCCGACAGGTGGGGATAGGACCATCCTTGCAGTTTGGTGAGGCACAAAGAAAATCTGGTGAGTTCAGCACAAGTTGTCCACAGTAGCTGTTACCAACTGCCATCAACTTCCTCAGCAACCACCTGGACCCTTGAGACAACACAGCACAGGCTTCTGGAAGGCCAGTCCATGTTCAATCAGTGTTAGTCATTCTTGCCATTGGAAATCTGCCTAGTTTGGCTCAGGACTTCTGCATGGACCCAGTCAGAAAGGGGAGTACCTTGTTTCTTCTGAGGTGCTTTTGACATACTCTAGTTATGCAGTCCATGGCTGAAATAACTCCAACACAGAAAATCTGATCAAATACATTATTATGTATTACTTCAACTGGAACTAGGTCACAAAAACGTAAATCAAATTTTTAATTTCTAGATCTAAATGAATTAAAATATATTAGCTGACTATAGCAACAGGAAGCAGGGTCACCAAATTCAAACAAGTCCTGTTATAACAGATAAACCCAACTGTCCTGCATGGTTTCCCATGCCCTGGTAGCAAATGGGCAATCTGTAGCAGAGTTCAGATCAAAGAAAAGTCAGATTTCATGTTACTGTAAAAGTCAAATTTGTTTTTATAATCTGTAGATAAAGGGAAGAGATTTGTTTGTTTAACTGAGCACCATATTGTATGTAAGAATGTGTCCAGATGCAGAGGTATCACAAAACATAAAAGTGAAGGAGGGAATCTGTTCCAAAAGTAATGGCACACGTGGCCAGACTTACCTTACTGTATTTCATGACTTAGTACATACCAGTTTCCAAGCATCTTCACAAAACCCTAGTTTGTTTTACCACGTCAGAACAGCTCTGGATGTAACAACGCTGCCTGGTTCCCCATAATGTGTACACAACCTCCACATGATTTGTAAACACTCAAGAGAAGTGGTAACAGTGAATCCAACCTCCTCCCAGGTAAACACAGCTGTGCCTGGGGAGCTTGCCTGCCCCCTGAGGGGAACTTTCTGGTCAACTCTGACAGCTCTCTCTTTACTCACTGACTGATGTGCAGACAGCTCGCTCTGACTCCCTAGACTGTTGTATTGATAAATGCACACTGATAAATACACATAACAATGTGGATAACAAAGTGATCAGCTTGGGAGCAGCACGAACTGATCAGCCTGAATCAAAACAGTCTCAGCTTTTGCTGGTGCTATCCTAAAGAGCCCGTGGGGCTTTGCCACATCCAGGCATTTTAAAAGTATAAAATTATGGGCTTGTTTAAAAGTCTCCAGGGCTGGGCTCCAAGGATGGAATAGAAGCCTTGTAACTCCCTGCTGAAGAACCCTTATGAACCTAGCTGGCCACAGCATACTGTGGTTTTGGGTAGATTTCAAGGCACAAGCAGCCAATTTCTCTTTTGCTATCAGCCAGAAAATATCCATCCCCATGCCTGCAGCCAGGGCTATAACTCCTCTCAATCCCAGCAGGATCAGAAAGCAACAACCACCACTGGTGGGATGACATTGTTCCCAAAACCTCTACAGCAGCTTGGTATGCTCCAGGGTGTGCAGAACTGGGGCTGTGTCCCTGCAGGCATGTGAGCTGAGCTCTGCCCCCACAGCACAACCCACCATAAATGTGCTTTGGGCAGCTGATGGGGACACCTTGTGTAGCTGGGCAGTGGCAGGAACAATCCCCACTGGGAACAACTGATTTTATCCTGCATGACAAAGCATTGCCTCTTCCCCTGCCCCTCTGCACCAGAGGCTGCCAGTCATGCAGGCAGCACATGAAAGATGCTGGGGCAATGCCTGCCAATGGTGACAAGGACATAGAGGCAGGGCATTCCTGGCTCCATCCAAAGCCCAGAGACACAGCCTGGAGTGACCCAACGATTGCTGCAGGAGACAGTGGAGTGGAGCTGGTCCATTACAAGTCAAGTCCTTGGGGTGAGATGCTCTCCACTGCAAGCCTCACACACAGCCCAGCACAGCCCAGCTGGGGCAGGCTGGTGCACACCGAGCCATTCCAGCCATCCAGCACCAATCACCACCTGCCCCAGGCACTGACAAGCGTGTCACACGATCCCCTGCGCAGCTGTGCTGCGTCAACACCTCCTAAGCCTGGGATTTATGGCTGCTGGGCAAGGGGCTGACACCAGAGCAGCATTACAGGCATTCACCCATCACTTCCCACCAGCAAAGGAGCTGATACACTGGGCTGGACACAGCTCCTGTGGAGGAAATAATGACGTGTGTGATGTTCAGCCCTTCCCACAGAAGAATCACACTTAAAAGGAAAATCCACCCCCATCCATGCCAAGCTTGGGCAAGCACAGCCCAGTGGACAAAATGCTGTGTTGGAGGGACTGCACTCAGCTTGCTGCCTAGCCACTAGCTGGCCCCAGTCCCTTTCTCATGCCTCAGTTTCCCCACAAGAACAAAGCCATTAATCCCTGTACAGTGTGCTCCTGTAGCAGGCAACAGTAGCAGCTGAATCCCCCAGCCTGGTCCCCAGATAAAGTTGCTCCCAGGGAGCTGTCAGGAGAGGGAAGGTTAAAACCCCAGAAGGCCTATCAACCTGTGCTACCCAACAGTGGAGTGCAGAAAAAACCCCTTGTGGGCTTTGCCATGCATCTCCCACCTGCCAGAGCTAAAAAGAGCTGTAAAACACATTCTTGTTTCCTGAATCCCCAAAGCAGTCAATAGGGCAGGTAGCTAAAACCTATTTCATTCAGTGCACAATCTGTAGGTCTTAGGGATCCCCCAGCTCAGCTCCTTTGCAGCCTGGCACAACAGCCCAGCTCAGTGCCTCAGTCACTCACCACTGTGTGCAGGAAGAAATTATGCACTTACCTCCTTGTGCCAATGGCCTGGCTATGCATCACCTGTGAAGGACAGGAGAGGATGCCCCATGCTCAGAACAGCCCTTGAAATACAGGTGAGCTTAGCAGTAGGAGGTCAAGAGCTCTTAATTAATGAGCTGGTGCTTGTGCAACAAGAGATGGCTCCCTGGTAGAGTTTGCCCCATGACATAGTCCCCTGCCAAGCTGCTGCCTGTGCCCCCAGCACTGCCCACTGCTTGTGGCATTGCTTCACATCTCACCTTGACAGCCCCTTTCACAGCAGGCAGTGGGGGATCTCACACTGCAGCAGCTCCGGGGCAGTTGCAAATGATCAGCAAGGACAGTTAGCTCAACTGTGAGGCACAAGACTGTCTCCCATCAGGAAGGCATGTGTCCACTCACAGGGACCCTGGCAAACCAACACCTCCTGCAGCAGGAAGGTGCTGCGTTCTCATGCCTGGCTGCCCTGCTTAGATTCCAGCAATAAAAACAACTCTCACCCTTTGGAACACAAGGTCTTGTTTAGCTGCCTTGGGCAGTGGTTGAGATTGGTTTCAGTGATTGGAATCAACTGCTTTGAGCAGGCCTGAGCAGCCAGGAAGGACCAAAGGCAATGGGGGAAGTGAGGAGACTCACTGATCTGAAGGGCAGAAGACCAGAAGAGCATCCACTCACCACTCCAGATCCCCAGGCAGAAACCAGGCAGCTTTGCTGGGGTGACTCACAGATCTACAAAGATATCTGGGTAAAGGCCACACCACACACATTGCTGCATCTTGCAGTTTTCCTCCAATTGTCCCAGCAGCATAAAGGAACTTTTCCCCTTCCCCTGGAAGTTCCAGGGGCAAGGAATGACCCTGGGAATGCACCTCCCTGCCTACCCAGCACAGATGGTCCAGAAGCTGTCTCTACTTAGCTGCTGCATCCCACAGCACAGCACCATCTGTGAGAGCAAGGCCAGCCAGGGAAGCTGCAGAACAGCAGCAATTAACTGTACTGGTGTCCTCTGGCTACCAACATGCCCAAATAGGTAGCTCAGTTTCTAAGGCAAAGAACATGATGCCAAGCTCTGCTCCTCCAGGGAGCAGCAAACACTCCCTTAAGACATTCTTCCATCCTCCCAGGCATTCAGGGAGTGCTGTGCTTTACAGACAGTTTAGGTACTTGGCACCATCAAAATCAGGTTTCACGAGTTCCATGGAGCAGACAGGCCAGAGGCAGGACTGTGGCACACACTCAGTCTATCATCCCTGGTTAGTGGAGTCTCAGGGAGGTCAGCTGAGTGAGCCCTTCAGAGCTGCCAGTCCCCATTCCAGCCTATACCACTGGCTTCCTCTGGGGAGGAAACACTACCTAGCTTCCTAGGCAGCCTGCACTGTGTTTACCTGCCAGTACTTAGCAGGTAGCAAGGCTTGCAGGTTTTGTTGATTTGATTGTTCACCTTCCTCCTTCTCTGTAACTGCTAAGACCCCCAACCCCCGCATACCTCAACTGCTGTAAGAACAAACATGAGATGAGGAAAATTGGTTTCAGATTTTTATTTCTCTGTACTCTTTAAGCAGGAGTGACTGAAATAGAAACCATCATGAGTCCCAGCAGGGGGAATAGTTTGATAAAGACAGGGCAGGCAGTCACCTCTGCCCCATGCCAACCTGTATAAACATCAGCTGCCACTGTTTGGTAACTAGATGGTTTTCAAACAAGTCCATGAACCGTCATAGACTACACAGAACAACATGCCAGTTCACAACAGGGAACAACTTATGTATACTTCTTGATTTCATCATACAGGACTAAGACAAAAGCACCACCCATTCCTCGGAGTACATTTGACCATGCACCTTTGAAAAAGGCCTTGGAGCCCTCATCCCGGGCAATCTTCCGCCAGCAGTCAAGAGTGCCGGAGTACATTATGTCAGCTGCAGGAGACAGACAGCTTTAGGAACTGGATCCCCACGATCCCCAACATCCAGATCAGAAACAGACTCATGTATCTACTAGCTTTAGAACCTCAAGTGCATCCCATTTCTTGGCTGACTTTCTCCAATACTAGCACATCAGAGGATGAGACTGCCCAGGAGAGATGGTGAGCTGCTGCATTGTCCCTGGGATACACTGGAAGGACCAGTTCAAGCAGAAGGCAGCAACTCTTTGTTTTGACACCAACACCTCCAAACCCAAAAGCTATTGCGCAGTTGGCCAGGCTGTGCCTGCTACAGAAGCTGTCTTTTCTTGTCCCAGATGATTGCTTGCAACATCCTTGGGCGAGTTCTCCTGTTCCTGCCTACTGACATATACCTGACTTGTGCATGCCACCTTACAGATGTGCTGCACAGGCCAACCCATTTGTGCCCCTTCCTGTCACCTGCTTCCACAGCCCCTCCTACAGCCCCGCTTACAAGAAATGAGGATATCTACACAGACTGATGCAAGCCAAGCCACTCTGCTTTCACTTCAGCTCCACCACCAGCTATTGATTCAGGGATGCCCAATAACTCTCATACAGTGAGGTAGAAACTTACCTCCTTTACGGCCAGACTGCATCATCATGCGACGACGAACTGTATCAAAAGGGTAGGAGGCCAAACCAGCGACAGCAGTGACACTCTGAGCAATCATCCAGCTGACAACAATGTGGGTATTCTTTGGGTCTGGAAGCATGCCTGCAGGAGAGAGGTTTTGATGAGAACAGCAGGTAAGCCACCAGCACTATCGAAACGCACTACAGGCCTGCTGCATCCCAGCATCTCCCTTTTAGTGCCGTTTTGGTCAACCTACCCTTCGCGGTGTCGTAGATGCCAAAGTAGGCGGCTCTGTAGATGATGATGCCCTGGACAGAGACACTGAAGCCCTGGTACAGGCCCCTAAGGCCATCTGAGCGGAAGATTTTGACCAGGCAGTCACCGAGCCCACTGAACTCCCGGTCGGCCCCGGCTTTACCCACATCCGCTGCCAGGCGGGTTCGGGCAAAGTCAAGGGGGTAGACGAAGCAGAGGGAGGTCGCGCCGGCGGCACCCCCGGATGCCAGGTTACCGGCGAAGTACCGCCAGAACTGGGTCCGCTTGTCCACGCCGCCCAGGAAGATCTGCTTGTACTTATCCTTGAAGGCGAAGTTGAGGGCCTGGGTGGGGAAGTACCGGATCACATTGGCCAGATTGCCGCGCCAGAAGGAGAGGATGCCCTGCTCCCGCGGGATGCGCACCACGCAGTCGATGATGCCCTTGTACTGTTTGTCGGCGGAGATCTGTTTGCTGGCGTGCTGCACCTGCAGGGGCCGAGATGCCGCTGTCAGCGCCGCTCCCCCGCGAGCCCCCGGCCCACCGCCGCCGCCCCCCCTCTCCTTGCGGCGACCTTGGCACGGCCCCGGCCGCCGGCGCTCACCTGCAGCAGTAACTTGACCCTCTCGATGGGGGCGACGGCAGTCTTGGAGATGGCGGCCGCCACCCCGCCGGCAAGGAAATCCTTGGCGAAGGACACGGCCGCATCGGTCATGGCGGGAGCGGCGCGAGCGGGAAGCGATGCCGAGCGAAGGAGGCGGGAGGCGGCGCTGAGGGGGCGCTGCAATGGCCGTTAATATAGGGGCTGGGGCGCGCGTCCCGCCCGCCCATTGGCTGCGGCAGGGGGGCGTGGCCGGCGCAGGGGACGGGGTCGCCGTTGGAAACGATGGGGGGGCACATGGCCGCCGGGATGGAGCGCACAGGGACGGGACAGCCCGGGATGGAGCACAGCGGGACAGCCCGGGATGGAGCACAGCGGGACGGGACAGCCCGGGATGGAGCACAGCGGGACAGCCCCGGATGGAGCGCACAGGGATGGGACAGCCCGGGATGGAGCACAGCGGGACAGCCCGGGATGGAGCGCACAGGGATGGGACAGCCCGGGATGGAGCACAGCGGGATGGGGGAGCCGGGATGGAGCACACAGGGACGGGACAGCCCGGGATGGAGCGCACAGGGACGGGACAGCCCGGGATGGAGC
>CM031880.1:17490618-17511685 GCA_018697195.1 Certhia americana
ACAGCCCGGGATGGAGCGCACAGGGACGGGACAGCCCGGGATGGAGCACAGCGGGACAGCCCGGGATGGAGCACAGCGGGACGGGGGAGCCGGGATGGAGCACAGCGGGACACCCCGGGATGGAGCGCACAGGGATGGGACAGCCCGGGATGGAGCACAGCGGGACAGCCCGGGATGGAGCGCACAGGGACGGGGGAGCCCGGGATGGAGCACAGCGGGACGGGACAGCCCGGGATGGAGCACAGCGGGACACCCCGGGATGGAGCGCACAGGGATGGGACAGCCCGGGATGGAGCGCACAGGGACGGGACAGCCCGGGATGGAGCGCAGCGGGACGGGACAGCCCGGGATGGAGCACAGCGGGACACCCCGGGATGGAGCGCACAGGGATGGGACACCCCGGAATGGAGCGCACAGGGATGGGACAGCCCGGGATGGAGCACAGCGGGACGGGGGAGCCGGGAAGGAGCGCACAGGGACGGGACACCCCGGGATGGAGTGCACAGGGATGGGACACCCCGGGATGGAGCGCAGCGGGACGGGGTACCGCGGAATGGGAGATCCCAGGATAAAGCACCCCGGGACGGAGCATCACTGCGGGCGGGTATGCGGCCCCGGCCGGTCACACCGCCTGCCCCTACCCCGGGCACAGCATATGGCGGTGACGGGGCTATCCGTGCCCACGACACTGTGCGCCATCCCAATGCCATGGCGAGGGCGGCCGGGCACAGCAGAGCCGCAGCGCAGACTGGAACGGGGCAGGCTCTGAGGATGCCGCACTGAGGGACACGTAGAGGCCCCATCTCTCTCAGGCGCAGCCGAGCCCCGCGCTCACAGACCCCCCAGGATACTGTCACCCTGCACACACAGAGCTCCAGGAGTGACAGAGCTCCAGGTCCTGTATGGAGTCACAGCGCTGAGCTCAGCCGAGATGCTCAGACAAGCAGGTACCCCTATCACACAGCGGCATCCAAACGTCACTCGGGTAGAGCTCCACCTATCCAAGAGTTTAGCCTTGCTATTGACTGGTTCTTCATGGTCATGCACCAGTTCACATGTTAGTGATCCACGGATGAAGGGCTTTCTTTCAGTGACATCTTAAATATTTTAGTGCTGTCTCTTGGGGATTTATCATGCCTATTTGTGATTACAAAGGACAGGCTTGGTTGATAAAAGGTTAGTGCTTGATAGGTCATAGGAGTGCACTATGATACAAAGGTGGTAGCAGCACATCAGAAACAAGTTAGAGATAACTTTTTGACTCATTTGACTCTTAAAAGGTTTGAAGAGCTGATCAGACATTCATATGTACCCATTCAATCTTTAAAATCTATTTAGAAATACAGTGATAGTAAAAAACATACAGGTATGCTTGGACAAGGCAAGAAATCCATTCCTCCCCAACATGCTTACAATTCACACCTCCATATCCATACATGTCCAGTAAGTCTCAGCATTATTACCTGCTCTGTGCCCATGGGAGAACAGGCACACAGAAACATGGTCACTAGGCAGGTTGATTAGAACCAAGAGCACTTACAGCCTCAGTGTGATGCATGAGCTACCAGATCTGCTCTCTACCATCTTAATTTTTGCCATCTATGCTTGCATTTCTTTGCTGAGAAAAAAATCAGTATGAAGCATGACTGCAGCAGAACAAAGCAAGTCCATTAAGAGAGATACTGCAAGACTTCAGCTTCAAGATACATCAACAATGAGTTCTAGGCGCAAGGCAGACCTTACTGTTATCCCAAATCTTTCTGCAAGTTTCCACATTGCATGGATTTGCTAATGCCTCATCCTGCGTGACATATTCTAACCAAGCAGTTTCTTAAATTTACTTATTTTCACCTATCAGGGGTTCTAGACAGTGCAAAAACACAGATGAGAAGCTGTGTAAAGCAGCAGATGCTGTGTTGAGCCCAGGCTGCTGCAGCTCAGGCTGGAGCCAATGTGCACACACCTTTGTGAGCTGCCATGGTTCCCATGCTGCCAGGGGCACAGCCAGCTTCCCATGTGGACATGGGGTTTGAGTTTTGTATCAGAAGGCACTGGGATGGGGCTGTTCCACAGCTGAACTTCTACAAAGGAACAGGAGCAACACCACAGTTCCTCAGGTATAACACGAGATGATCTTTTGTTGTCCAAAAGCTCCCAAGAGGCCCACCTGTTGCAGTGGCACTGGCAGTAACCTGGTACTCTTGCAGGGGTTTCTACCTTACAGGACCTGTCTGCAGCCCCTGGAGCACACAATTCAAGTGGATCAATCACAGGGGCTGTGCATGGTGCTATTCTGTGTGCAAGTTCAGAACAGCAGAGCAGGCTTAGGTCTGTGCACTGGAACGAAAAAGTGGTCTAATAAAAAAATAGAGCTTTAAAAGTCACATGAACAACATGACAGAGTTTGTGGCTCTGAAATAATCTAACACATTTAAGAAGTGCATTTTCCAGGAAATATTTCAGTTACAGAACTTTTTTTCAAAGTGTGAAGTAAGTAATTCACATACATGGAGTAACAATGCATGAGAAAGGGAGGAATATTTTTGAGTATGCACTTAAGTTTGCAAGATTGTCATTCCAGTGTATTACAGTCCATTTTGCACACTACAGTTTTGTCTTAGCAAAAGCACAGTTGCAGCAGCACACATTCATCTTCATGCTGGAGATTCAGGCAAAATTATTAATCTCAAGTACATCTCAAAAACTGAGGAGTGGATTTGGGAGTGTGACTGAACCAAGACTAATTCTGATTCTGTAGAATGCCACATCCACACAGTATCACTAAAAAACCTGGAGATTTCAGCAGAAGTTCTTGCATGTTGCATGTAATTTATTCTGTTTTATTATTTTTGGCTGACTTGGTATCTCAGATTGCTTTTAAAAATCCCTTTCCTAAATGTTTTCGAAGACAATTTATACTGTCATCTTTATTTACATGCCTTTCTGTTACTGGTTTAATCTCAAATGGCTATTTAGTATTAAAAAGCACCTAAAATAATGTCATTTCAAGTTCCAGTAGTATAGAGTTTTTGATCTCCCTGCATCTTTCCTTTTCATTATGTGCTTGCCATTCATATTGTTTATATAATTCAGCACATGCAATACAGATTTATTCTTTCCTGTCACAGGTGTCTCGCTACAAGAACCATATAGTCCACTGAAATGTCAGTACCTGTAGCTCAGGATGACTTTCTTGCCAAGTTCCTTAGGAAGGGTATTCATCTATGTGCAGTGGACACTCTGATGTCAGTTTTTAAGTGCTGATTTCCTTGACTCAAAATTTTCCCTTCGGAGGAGCTTTAATTCTCTCAGTTCTTGTGGGTGTAAGCTCTGGTCAACACCAGGTGTTAGCTTGTAATTCAAAGGAGATTCAATATAACCATTTCTGTAGAGACAAACCCGCTTGCAGAATTCAAAGGTGCTAAACATAACACCGAAGTATGGCACAATCTGATAAAAAAGCAATATAAGAAAAAAAAAAATTAGACTCACTAGTAGCATCCATAGCTTACATGCTTTTTAAACAAACGGAACTTCTAGGATTTCAGATCTGATCTGCTAATAGACCTTGTCCTCATTTATATAAAACCAGTCTCATCTCAAACTATGCTGGCAGCTGCAGTGTGCTAAAAGTAGGAGTTCACTGTTGTTACATAACTAATTATGGCAATATTGTGAGGAAGTGAGGAAGAAGGTCTATGCTAGCCTAAAGATTACCTGAACTTGTCAAATACCCAAGCACATCCTAAGAAATCTCAGCAAATCCTGGCAGGAAATGTAGAATTTGTTCTACATACACTGGAGTGACTCCACAATCTTCTTTTGCCCCAAGCAGAACCAGCAGCTCCAGGGCCACTGGCCTTGTATCAGCCAAGGTAAGGCAATCACAGGCAAGCCATCACAATCAATCCCACTGTCACTCAATTAGCACTCATTAGCTATCTGTAGGACTCTATGTAGGTAATCCTCATCACAGCACTATAAAACGTATTTATGTAAATTAAATTACCTTCTGTTTAAGCTACCATGCTTTATTTCATGCTTTCAATTCAGCAAGGGCTGCAGTAACTGATACAGATGCATTAAATAGCTGGCTGAAAGCACTGCTTTGGACTTCTGGGGAAGTAGCTTGTAGAAGCACACTTTTTTTACAGCTCACTACATGTCAAATTACTGAAGCTCAGGTCAGAAGGAGAACTTGTTTAGCTGTCCTAAGTGGATTGCTTGCAATCCCCTCTCCATTCCACACCTTGTGTGTTAGGACCACCCCCTTCTTCAAGATGCTGAAATGAACTTTCAAGCAGTGACATCTAGAAGCCAAGCTTGCATTTGGGGAAACACAACCAAACCAAGCTGCAAGGCTGGTTTATAACCTGTTTTGCCAATGGTTCTGTCACCTATAAGCTATTAAGTACAAAGGTATGTCATAAGCTTTCTATCCCCAACTGTCCAAAACTGTCTTGATTCCTTCAGAATAGTATTTGACTGGGATGAAAGCAAAACCTCACCTTGAGCAGACTGGGTGTGAGTCCATTCCAAAGTCCAAGCACACCTTTGTACTTCACAGTTTGCCGGAAGCAGTCAGCCATGCCAGTAAAATGGACATCAACTCCTCCATAGTGGGGAAGCCAAGGACTCTGTGCCTGTTGAGAGACACCCAGAGGGATTTAGAACAAAGTAAGTAATTATTTTCTCTATTCTGGTATATAAGGAACAGTCAACACCAGGTTGCAACAGACAGATCGGGATTCTTCCCAGAAGTATCTAATTTGTATTGACTTAAAAATGGAAAGAACTCACTCTTTGATAGGTATGAAAGTCAACAGTAATTTCACACAGCACCTCCTTTTGTGCCATGTCACCACTAGAAATAAATCCCACCCTTTCGAGGACAAACCATCCGAATCAGAGCCACATATCCCATCAGCCCCATGCCAGCTGCTCAGGTCCAGGTAGAGATATTTCACATCCCTGGCAGCTGAACGCTGAGTGGGAAGATTGGAGCAACACTGCCTTCCTGTAACTTTGATCAAATCAGCTGATTTGTCTCTGGCTGCTGAGGCTGTGTCTGCACAGCTGTGGGAAGCACGAACTGTACAACAGGTTGAGGAGCAGCAGCACAGCAGAAATGGAAGGATGGAGATTTCAGCCCAGGCTGTTCAGGTCTACCAAGGGCTACAGGTGAGCCGTTGGTGCCCATGCTCCCACATAAATGTGTTCAGTTGGTAGGGACTAGTTACAGTTAGCTGGGGAGAATCCTGTTGGCTGGCAGATGAACTTCCAACTGCAGTGCAGTGTCCGTTCACATGGAAGAAGTGTAGTTGGTCATTTTTAACAGCTAAATCCTTTCTTCATTAATCTCCTACTGCGTTAGCACAGACAGGATAACCTGACCTTGAATAATCCCATCCTCATCCATCTGTGCACATGCAGCCATGGATTTATTTTGCATCAACAAATCAGGGTTTCACTCAAACACTTGGCAAGTGACACTTGGGTGTCAGGGGCCCCAGGACACAGGTAGATGAATAGCAAAGTGATCAGCCTAAGGTACAAGTTTGATAAAAATGGGCCTTGTACAGTTAATTGATTGATGAATATAGGGATCATGATCCCCACATTGATCTGAAACACCATATAGGGTAGAGATTTTTCACTCCAGACTAACCTGCAGCTTCTCAGAGCTGCTAAGTCTATGATAAGCCTCATCAATTGACAAGTGGTGATGATATTTTCTAGGTGCCTTAGCCATAGCATTTCAAGTACTTGGCAACTGAGATGCTGGAAAGATAAACAGATCAAAATGCATGCTCTATGTATATAAGAAAAATTGCTAATCAAATAGTTATTGGCAAGTCTACTGTTAAAATTTAAAAAAATACCCCTGATAACACCTCACAGTAAGGGCGTGAGTTTTTTGTATAAAAACCCAAAGATCATAATTTTTTTCTCTTTTTTTTCTGCCTAATTGAACTGCATGTGAAATACCTCTTATGCCAGATAACAGGTAAAAACATTCTGCATAAAGACTTTCATGTCTCTACTGCAAAAGTTGGAGTGCTCCAACTGAGACTTCAGAAACCAGTTCCATAAGAATGATATTAGCAACAGCAATGCTTAGAAGAAAACTAAAATTATTAAAGTATTCCTAAAAATGCAGCAGCAGTCATAAGAGAACTGGATTCAAAACCCTGTTCTTCTTTCTGGACTGTCAACCAGGTTCCACGAATTCTTTTGTAAATGAAGTTATAAGCAGCCAAGCAGTAAAGAAAGAGGTTTCTGAAATGTTTCAGGAATGCCAGAATGCTATTAACATGTGATTCCCTTCCTTTTTCAGTCCCTTTGTGGTAGGCAGGACACGGCCTGCCAGAATTTCACTGTGTGAGTTTGACTTAATCCCCTTTATTAGAGTACACACTGCAAAGGTACAGATCAAAGGTTTTGATTACAGTACTCTTGCCTACAACACCAAAAGAAGTGACAAGCACAGTGCAGGTTTCAGTAATACAGTAAACACCTCTAGAAGGCAGTTAAAAAGGAACTTCTAGATCACATCTCTAGGTTTCCAATCTGCCCATGGATACTGAATCTGCCCATAGATACTGACCTCTTAAGAGATTTACTGAAATTATTTATAGTACCATTCCCCACAGATAGAGCTGTTTCCAAGATTTCAGTCTGTGAAGTGAAGATGTGTTGCCAGCCTTTCTGCTTTACAGAAGCTGTATGCTTCTAGGACCCTACAAACAGTATTTAAACAACAATTGTCCA
This sequence comes from Certhia americana, assembly GCA_018697195.1. Taxonomy (NCBI): domain Eukaryota; kingdom Metazoa; phylum Chordata; class Aves; order Passeriformes; family Certhiidae; genus Certhia; species Certhia americana. Next base: position 17,497,390 of record CM031880.1, read on the forward strand.
CAGAATCTCAAAATCACCTACTGCAAGAGGAAAACTAAAATCTGTATCAGTGTGTAGTTAAAACTTCAGTATTTTGGAACATAACTAAATGAAGTTAAAATGTATTAATAAAAGAATAATGGTTTCTTTTGGCACTGTTGTACATGAAAAACAGTAGCTGTGGGTTTTGGTGGTTCTTCATCTAAGCATATCTACCACACGACAACCCTCGCAACCACCCTATGGCACCAGAGCCAGAAAACAGAAGCAACAAAACAGATCAGACTGGTTTCTCTACCTCTTCTGCAGAAACCTACCATGACATACAAATCAAACAGCTGATCTCATTCCAAAAAGGTCAGATTTATGACAGAGAATTTCATGCATCTCAAAGCAGCTGGAATTCCTTGCTTTTGACACCCCTCGACGCTATGGGCTGCTGCATGGAAACCTGTTTGTTAGGAACTCTTTTAAAGGCCTCTTTCCTCTCTGCTGCAGCTGTCTCAAACTGCAGGAGGCTGCGGATACAGCTCCCTGTGCTGAAAACAGAGAACCAAGGTGCTACTTATAGTAGTAGCAGGGCTAAGTTGCTTATCTTTTTACATTTGATGGACAGTGGGTTCTCTAAATGATTAAAGCACATCAAATGCAGAATTGGCTCTGCCTGCTCTCTCACTAACACAGTAGTTTTATATCCAGAGCCCACCAGGTTGACTATGTCACTGCAACACATCCACTGTTCTACTGCAACACTCTAAACCAAAGAGAGACATGCACAAAAAAAGGCCCAACTACCTCCACTCATATTCTTTTAAAATAAACAAAATATTTAAATAAGGGTGCAGTGTCATTACTGCAGGTTAATTTTTATAGTTAATTGTTACCTGGAGACTCTTCAGGTACCATCTCTCCCATTGTCTATTACAGGGTGACTGCCAGAACACCATAATCCCATTTTGGGAACTGATCTCACAGACATTTTCAATTACCTCCCTCCGCCCCTCTCCTGTGCAGATAAAAACTTTTCACTTGCTTTTTGGGACATTTTGGTTTTCAATTCCTTGTATTCACATATCAGAGACTATGTATTTAATTCATGTACTTCCCTCCTTCTCCTTTTTCACAAAGTTTGTTGGTACAAATATTTACAATTTATTTTTTGAGTATGCAGTACTCTTGGCACAGAGTATAGAAGATAACTAACACTGGCTATCATCAGTGGTAGGCTACCCTGATGGTGGATAGAATAAAACTGCTTATTATTTACATATTTTCAGCAGATGCAGGTGTGCTACACTTCTGATCACTTAAAAAAAAAGTACAGTAAGACAATTCACACACAGCTCAAGAGTTCACACTCCTAATCTGGAAGCTAAAAAAAGAAGTCTTTGCAGTCTGGGTTAATAAGGGCACATGCAACAGGCAAGTGCAGCTGTAGTTCAAAGGAAACTGAAGGTCAAGGACTGCAGTTTTCATTCAAGTTAACACCACTCCAGTCAACAGAAATTTCACTCAAGTGAAGACTGGGTGTTTGAAAGAGTGTTTCATTACACTACAATGAAAACAAATTAAAATGTAAATACGTGTTAATATTTTGGGGAAAAAGACATCCTCTTGGGCTTAATCAATTCTTCCTTCTAAAGGTCAGCCTTACTCAGCAGTCATTCCCTGTCAGTGTTTTGGTAACGCTGACTTACCAATGATTAAAGTCCACCCAAAGGTATTCAGAGGAGGGTAAACCATGGCAAGCTATCAGGATACAGTCGGTTCAGAGCAGCACAGCACAGCTGACCTCCAGTGTCCTGCACTCCAGGAACACCTTGTCCCTTCCTCTGTAACCTGAACTGGGGCCAAATCGTGCCCTTCTGGGAAGAATGGCACCAAGTGAGCAAAACAGCTTCATGCTTGGTCAAAAGCTTGACTCTTTGCTTTAAATATATATCTTCAGGCCTGTTGTACCCTGAGGTTTCACAGTTTGTTGCAGAATCCCTCCTTTGCTGCTCAGCCTAAGCTTCCTCTGCTTTAACACCTGTTATGTGATGAAGTCTTCAATACAGAATACAGAAGTCTTTTTCCTCAAGGCACTGCAAACCCGTTGTATGGGCAGCTCTGGTAGCTTCCAAATGCTTCATGATGGTTCAGTTCAAGCCCTACAAATGGGCGCATCATTTTCATGCACATTAGCACTAATTTATTCAATGGTGCAAACCCTTAGGCAGACTGGCTTGGTCCCACACTTCACACAGTGGATGGCAATACTAGTTCCTGCATTTCCTGCTGCCTGTCTAGGAACTGAGGAGAAAACTGATTTTTAACAGGATTGGGGCTTTTCACAGATTAGTGAAGAGACGTTTTCACTTGTCATACCTAAATTTTCGATGGCAAAGGGGAAGTTTAACTCGATCTTAACACTGTGTCCTTTTGTTCTGTCAGTTGTTGCCTGGGAGAAGAGACCAACCCCCACCTGGCTACAGCACCTTTCAGGGAGTTGTAGAGAATGGTAAGGTCACCCTTGAGCCTCCTTTTCTCCAGGCTAAACAACCCCAGCTCCCTCAGCTGTTCCTCACAGGCCTTGTGTTCCCAGCCCCTCACCTCTCCTTGCCTTCTCTGGATGCATTTTTGTATCTCAACATCCTTTCTAAACTGAGGGCCCAGAATGGACACAGCACCCAAGGTGCAGCCTCACCAGTGCTGAGTACAGGGGAAGAATAACTTCCCTGGTCCTGCTGGTCACACTATTCTTGATACAGGCCATTGGCCTTTTTGGTCACCTGGGCACACTGCTGGCTCCTGTTCAGTTGGCTGTTGACCAGCACCCCCGGGTCCCTTTCCACCTGGGCGCTGTCCAGCCACTGTGCCCCAGCCTGTGGTGCTGCAGGGGGTTGTTGTGGCCATCAAGAGAGTGTTGCTCAAGTTTCAGCTCCAGTTTATGGGGTATTTTCCATAATTAGTCACCTCACATGTCATAGGCACATCACTCCAAGCACAGACAAGGATACAAGGCTGTCCTGTATAACTGATGCAGAAGTACCCACATTGGGGGTAATGATAATAGCTGTTACGTCCAGAGACATTATTGTCTCCTGGCTGAGTTATGTCTGTAATAGCTGTGTGTGAACACAGCCTGTGTCAGGTCCTGTCTGCTGGGTGAGCTTATGGAGTTTAAAAAGGTGGGCTGAGTTAACCCCTCTGATCTGTCTCAAAGCAGATTAAAGAGCTCTCACTCACACCACACTGATGACAGAGCTGGGGCAGCTGTAAGAGGCTGGCAGACATGACCAGCTGGCACTACCAAATCTCAGTTTGGGGGCATGGTGGCCACTTTAGTGTCTGGGAAGATCATTTGGAGAGAAATGCATACTGCCATCCCTCAGACTTCCTGCATTTCAAACAGGTACAATGTGTCTTCCTGCTTTTCCTCAGCAGGCCACCGCGTTGCAGTGCAAAGCTAATCTTCATCAAGGTATTACACAATTATCACACCACAGCTTCTTGGATGAACAGGTTTAGAGTCAAGGCAGACCTCACAGTTAAAGCAGCCCAGTCCTGCTTCCAATTCTTCATCTACAATTTCCTCCTTTTATCCAGTTTTCCTACTAACACTGTTCAGTGTTCCAACTTGACAGTCAGTCCTTATGTTTTTCTCTTGTGGAAGTCTGGGGATCTAAGAGAAATGCTTCTGAGATTTGTTCAGATTCATAAAAGCTGATCTAGGCTGTTACAGAAGGCAAAGCCTACGTTATGCTCCATAGATTTTTTCAGGCATTGTCTTGACCATTTACCAGACCAAATACTTCCCTAAGCATCAGAGCAGTATGCTGCAACAGCTTCAGAAAGTGGTATGAAATATCTTTGTAACAACATCAATGAAACAATAAAAATTGCAGGTAGCTCAAAGTATTCAGATATAGTAAAAAAGAGAAGGGGAAAAGGGATTTTACCAAAGCCAGAATCTGTCATTTATTACCTATTTGCTGATAATCAGAGGATCCAGGCTGGTCTCAAATTCAAGTACCACTCAGGGCTTGGGAACCTGGCAGATGCCTGAACCCCAGCAGCAAGAGGAAGGGGAACAAGAGATCATATAGAGAAAAAAGAAAAGTAAGAACTCACAATGTAGCCTCCCCCTTAGAGATGAGACTCTAAATATTTCACCTATCTGTGTACTTGTTGTCACAACACTTGATGAAAGTTCATAGCTCTGAAATCTCCACACTTTTGTCAAGTTTACTTGAAGCTGGGACAGCAGAATCAAAAGTTATTGGGGGCAAGGACAAGGACAGACAGCTAGCAACTATATAAGCCCCACTGAGGAAATCATATTAGAAGTAATAATATTGCTCCTTATTAGCTTCCACACTGTGGAACTCGTGTGGTCAAATGGCTCAATTTCTGAAAACTTGTGTTTCATGCTGTTCACTACTAAAGGGTTTTCTTGCCCAAAGTCTCAGAGCATGTACGCTGTTGAGATGTTGTGTGAACCACATGATCCAAAAAGGATTTCTTAGTTTTAAACCAGGTCATGACTCCAGCAACTTCCATATTCCCAGCTTCTCCACCAGCTACACTACAGCTTGTGAACTTCCAGAGGCTGCACACCAGCCCAGTGACTGTCCCAATGACAGAACTCTTTGCAAGTCACTCATGCTTAAGCAAAGCAGGAGCACTGCTTGTCATCTCAGCAGAGAGAAGGAACATTTATCATTCTCTTCTTCAAAACTCTTTATAACTCAGCCACTGGGTTCTTGCTAGACTGACTTTTATCGTGCAAGGGGACTATTTGAAAATAAATACTTAAATAACATTATTCCTTTTAAAAGAGAGGGTTTATTTTAAACAGGGTACCTCACAAGGGAAATGACTGCTTAGTTTTCTTCACATTATTAATGCTTAGCATTTACATAACTTACAACAGATTTCACATTTGCAGAGCATCTTGTGCTCCAAAGAACAAAAAAAGTCCAAAAAAAACCCCAAAAACACATTGCAGATTTATAGGTAGCAGAGGCCAAACTGATTGAATTTGAAAAGAGGCCACTTCTTGTGTGATGCATGGCAACAATCCACACTAACCAAAAACAGTAAGCCTGTTTGTTTGCAGGAGTAAGCCTGTTTATTTGCAGGAGTGAAGCAAAGTCAAAGCCTGCATTTTGTAACTGAAAGATCAGCACTGAACAATGCTATCCCCACAGAGATGTCCTCACAGCTTGAGGATGCTCAACAACAAAAATGTACATAACCCTGCACTTTACTAACAGTATGATTTATTCTATATTACAAGGGTTTAATGGCAAAGCTATACCTGAGTAGCATTTACTGGAGAAGGAGAGTTTAAGAAAAGTTTAAGTCAAAGATATTAAAATATGGAGATGGGGCTGAACTTCTGAAAACCATGCAAAGCTTGTTCATGCAAGCAGGTGAGGAGCTTTAAGGACATCTTTGAAGCTTTAAGGATGTCTCTTTGCATTTTGCCTAAAAAACTACCAAGGTCACGGGTCAATCTGGGATGAAGGCTGAGAAGTGCCACTGAGGGCTGTCTGAGCCCACCTCTGCACGTCCTGAGCACAGAGGGAAATGCCAAACTTGGCTACTGGGTTTGCATTTGCGTGTTTGTATGTTTTAAGTTCCATACATAGCCTGGGATAGATGCCATTCTAATAATAATCTTCTGTACAGCCTTTAACAGCTTTCATTCATCTTCCCTTACTGAAATGCCACAGCTCTGTCCAAAAGGCACTTATGAAGGTTATCATTGTATCATTGGCCAAAAAAAGATGTGGGAAAGTAGAAACATTACCAGTATTACCAGTGCTTCCTCATATCCAGAGTCATTCAAAGGGAATTTTCCCTGCTAAAGGTAGGGGAAAAAAAATTAAAAGAAAAAAGTGTTTTTAGATGCAAGTCTGCAAGGTAAAAAGGGTAGTACTTGAACATGGCTTAGAAACTGGATTTAACCAAGAACACTATATCGTGAGGTAAGGAGGAAAGCCAAGAATAACAGAATGACATAAAGATCAGTAAGTTTTTGTTCAGAAATTGATACGTCACAAAAGTAAGTCAGGAAACTCTTAATAAAGAACGTAACCCTCTCTTTCATAAATCCCCTGCTACAGATGCACAACAAAAGCTGTATTTCCATGCTGAAACATGCATACAGTACCTCTGAATTCTCTAACATGCCAATCAGGAGCAAAGTGAAAAAAGGAAGACAAAGGAATAAAATTAGGATAAGCACAACATAGAGGACTCAAAAATTCAGTAAGACTCACCTGTATTAATTAACATTTCTTTTAAGAAAAACATTCAGGTATATATAGCAAACACAGCTTTTTTTTTTTTTTTTTTTTTTTTCTTAAGTAAAATCGATAAAGCTAATTCTATCAGCTAAGGCGGAAGAAGCCATGGTTACAGAGCAAGTCTGACATCATAAAGCATCACCAAAACACAATTCTTACTCCCACAGCTGTCAGTGACAGAAGCAGCCAACATCAGAAGTGTAGGATTCAGATATGTAAAGTGAGAAAGGATGAAACAAGATTATTACAATGGAGATCAAAAATAGCACCTTGTCCTTCCTCCCATAGCAGAATTAATTTCTAGTCTATGCAAACAATTCAAGCATTGTCCAGATGAGAAGATGAATGGAGCCAACTCTTCTAAGAGTGCCTAGCATATTAGATAAAGACCTGAACTGGGTGTCGTGGTCTCATGTTTGTACTCCATCCCAGAATCAATGGAGACAGCCTTCTGTCCTAGTTTCTCAGCTTTTGAAGCTCCTGAGATTGTCTTACAACTCCCTGGCTTCCCATCACCTTCACTGGAAAAATCTTTAGCAACATACTCCCTCCATCTGTCAGACTGGTGGGTCAAAATGGAGGGAAAAGGAATCTGATACTGACTTCCACTGTGTGCTGGGTTCCTCTTCATGCACCATAAACCCAGCATTCACTGCTTCAAAAAAGCCCAGCATTTCTCCATGTGCACTGCAGAGCACCCACAAGGCCCAGAGGTAGCTGAAGGCTTCAGCAGCCCCTTCTTTCTATCAGTCAAAAAGCAAAACCACTAAATAGAGGATGCTCAGAATAAGATCGCTGATAAAAATTGTGATCAGAAGAACCTGCTCCCCCATTTTTTACAGAACTCTGAAATGTGTTGTAGTTATTTTCCTCTTCTTTATTTTCCCCCTTTCTAGGTCTATCCCTTTTCATGGTACTTTTCCTGGTGCTAGGCATTTCTCTCTTCTGACCAGCACCCTGTGAACTGCACAGACCAGCAAGCACAAAGCAGGGCTGATCTCTGCAAAGCTGGGCCATACCCTGGTGCTAACTGGAAACCCAAACTTCTTGGATAACCTTTCAGGAGTTCCAGTGTGCTCTTGGTATCAAAGTGGGTTTGCAATTTCCAACAGGTCTCTTTTCTGGACAGCTCTACATGAATTAAGTGATTCCAGTACTCAGCAAATTACAAGATTTCACACCTAGGCAGCTCATTCTTTTGAAAAACCTTTGCCTTCTCCCATGCCTTCGGAATAAATCACTGAACAGGAGGTGTTTCTCTAAGCTCAGAAAAATCACTATTCAGTGTTGCAAAGCACTTATGTGGAAGAAACACTCCCTGTTGATGAGGATTTTGTTTTCATGCAAAGTATTTTTAGCCTCTCCACGTCCCACATATTTAGGCAATAAATCCATTCCCGTGCTGCTGGAGGTGCCGAGCAGATGATTAAACCTTCCTTCGGTGGGAGAGCACGGCCTAGTGGCAGGAAAATAAAACGCGGGCCTGTCCCACTTCTTCATATGCCTGTCACGACACAGCCTGACACAAAACATCGCACGGGTTACAGCCAAAACCGACTTTTGTGCTGATTACAAAGGCTGAATGTCCAAGTAACTGTTGCATCGACAGAAAATGCTGTGAGCCTATCTAAGGATATAAAGTAAAAAGGCTTATAAGGAGTATTTGCTTTTCCTAGACCCACTGGTACAGCTGGATAAAATGATCAAGTTTTAGTGCTCAGAATTTCTTTCTTGTCTGAAATATTTTATAAGATAGCTGATGAAAGTGCTCAGTTTAAACCTTGACTTCTGGACACATCAGCTACGTGAGCTGGTCTGATAAAAGCCCTTACTCCTCCTGCTAAGGTTCTCTGCAACAAGATGGAGAGAGGGCAGTGAAGGCTTTTGTGACACAGCAGCTGAGCCCTGAAAAGGGAACTCGGGGAGCAGGAGAGGGAAATGCACAGTTTCACTGACATTTTGCTACCTTGTGACTTGTCAACCAGGCTACCACTTGTTGAAGGAAGCAAGGACCTATACAAGGCTGCTACAGGAAGGGACTGTTTTTCTAATAAGATCACAAAAGCTTCCCATAAATCTGCCTTCCCAGGAACTAGGCTGAAAATCCAAACTCATATGCCCTTGCCAGAGAATGACCTTATGATGCAAGCTATGCACTGTCTCTCTTCTGATGAAGTTCCGATGAAAAGTCAACATCAGCAAGTGAATCATGTCAGTGAGATGGAAGCTGTGGGACAGTGGTTGTGTTGTGGGGTTTGGGTCTTTTTTAGATCATCATTGTTAAAAGTTCTGGAGAAAGGATCACGAAGATGTAGTAACTCTTGTGTTGCTGATGCTCCAGGAAAACAGCAGCACCTGCAGCTGCTAAGTCACTTGTTGACCAAAGGAGTCAGAAATAAGAACAAGGACAGTTATGATCCTTCAGACTTAATACTAAGCAAGTTTGTTTTGAGGTGAGGCATAAATGGTACACACACAGGCTCTGAAAATGACATAGATCTCATTCATCCTGCCTACCACCAAGGGCACTGTATTTCTTTACCTGACAAACTTTCAGCCTGTACTTCACTGAAAGTTTGCCAATTCTGAATTTTGAGAATTTGATGGAACTGTTAAGAAAAAGGAAAAAATAAAGCTACAGAGATGTAGTCCCATGACAATACTTGAACTTGCATTAAAGGTATAACAACCCATTTGTAACAATGATTTCCAGACTTTAAAAACAAAACAACAAACAAAACCCCCCACAAAACCAAAAAAAAACCCCAAAATCAAAGTCTCTGTATCCTACTGGTAAGAGAAATAAAGTGTCACCCATGATCATCTGGCTAGACTCATCCCAAACTTTTGCACCAAGCACCTACAACAAAGTACTGGTACCATGAATATTCTGTACCTGCATCTTCCTCTTGACTGTCTCAAAGGGGAAAGAAAGTGTCTGTGCCACAGCAGCTGCTACACAGCCATTTATGAAGTTCTGAAGAGGAGTGAAACAAACTATGGGTTCTTGCCAGATTTTGTCCAGACTGATGTAAACAAAGAATGAGCCTGCAGAAAATGGGACAGCACCTAGAAAGCAAACCAGACAGGATTTTATACACTGTACACCAAGAGGAAAGAGTTGCCCATCACATTATTAGAAAGATGGGAGGAGCTGCTGCCAATTTACATCACTCACATTCCACAAACCCAATCCAGATTTTGAAGAACTTTACTCTTTAGTCCCTGGTGTTTACCTCCAAACCCCTATATTGTACCATCTACATATGCTGACAGGGGCACATATTTTCCTATTAGAATGTGCACGTTGTCAGAATTATTAACTGCTATAGTCTTGTGACAGATCAGGTGTTTCTCCAGGTTCTCTCTTGTGACAAACTCTTTCCCAGTCCAACCCAACCCTAGCACCTGCACAGGTAAACAGAGCTATGTCTTCTGTCAGGCTGATGAGGGATACTTCTGGCCTCTTTTCCTTGTTTCATGCCCTCATCAGTATTATAGTGGGATTATACATTTATTATTATTGTTGTTGTTACACATTTTATTTAATGTCATAATGTGAAAAAGTGGTCTCAGTTAAATGTGATTTTTAAAGGCTATGGAGAGTAAAAAAATAATTAACAGTAATGTAAAGTAAAGAGAGAATATAATTAATCTTCACTTTTCACACCTACTATACACTACAGCTCACACTAGTTTCACTGAACAGCTCAGGAGATACTTTCACACTTGACAGGAATTACAAGCCCTCTGTGTATGTGTATATAAATATATTTTAAGAGTTTAATGGTGAAAATTCTGCGTCCAAGCACAATTTGATCATCTATAAAAGAAGGAAAAGAGTATTTTGCTGAACACTTAACCATATACAAAATGCTACACACTTGGTCTTAATTTGAAGTAATAAAGCTGCAGCAAAGTTTATCAGTATTGCAGTGCCTTGCAAGTCTCCACATCTTCTACAAGAAAACATTCCTATTTGCTTTTGAAATCAAGTGAGCAGGTGAACACACTACACAGCTGCAACAAAAACCAGGCAGTGAGGTGATTTCTCTCCAGTATTGTTTTACCTAATATGGCTGGTGAAACACCACGGTAGAGTGCACGGAGTCCTTCCTGATGATAGATCTTGTAAAAAGCGTGAAGAATTCCTTCGTAAGATGGTTCCAGCCGGTTCTGCACAATGAGCCGTGTTTTAATCACATCAGTGGGGTACGTCACGATGGTGGCAACCATGCCAGCCAGGCTTCCTGCCATGATGGCCCTCCAGTGGGAGATATGGCCCAGCTCATCCATGAAAAGGGTAACAAGTCTAAAGCAAACACATAAAAGAAATACTACTGATGACACTATGAAGAAAACACATGAAAAATTAAGGCAGATGATTCTTGATGCAAATGTTCTTCTGTCCACAAGCCACTTCAGCAACAGGAATTGAAATTTTAACGTGTGATTCATCCTAGATCTGATTATACGTAAAACCACACAAACATCCATCTACAGGATGAAAATCTTTCTTTTATATTTCCATGTACAGGGTGAAGTTTACCAGGATTTAAAACATACCTGCAAGAAATTGTTCAATCATCAGTTAAAGACATTGGTCCAACCTGCCAGATTAAAGTTATCACATAAGAGGAAATCCATAGATAATGACATCACAGGCCTTCCAAGAGCACCTGAACCTTCTTCTGTCACTTATGTTGGGACAGGAAAGTTCACAGGTTCACGCCTCTAAAGAAGACTTATGTCCAGGCACTATTATGCTCAGGAGTTTGTCTCAATTTGAAATTGAAGCAGAGTTTTAAAAGCTACATACAAATCACACATTTGTGGTGCACTGAAGGACTTGTTCATGACAGGAAACTCCTACATCATGGAGTAATGTCCTGGAGGCAGCAAGAAGCAAGTAAGAACACTTGAGAGTTTTAGCTGGAGGTAAAGAAATGTATTATTCTATTTTGGATGCATTAACTAAAACATCTAAACAGCACATCTACATTAAACCTGCATGGTGTAACCATGTGCAGAACAAAATAATTTGCAAATATTTACAAGTCACTGCTCGCTCAGTTGATGTTTTTTCATGTGAATGTGCATTTTCTACTGCATGACAAATCCCTGCATCTACTTGTCTTGAGCCCTGGGAGTGCCTGGGGCAGAAAGCCCAGCGAAGCAGAAGCAAAAGGGCATAAACCTTTTTTCCCGTGTGTTTTAGGCAGTCTCTAAACCCACATAGCCTAATCTTCCTGTGTGTGTGCACAAATGCATGGGGAAGGTAGTGGGGTGTCTCTAGGCACTACCTGATAACATTTAAAACTACCATGGAAAGACATCCATGCAGAGTAATTGCTGAGGGAGCGTGGAGTCACCATCCCTGGAGTGCTGACTGTGCTCAGTCCTGCTCCTCCTGGGACTGTTTCCTAAGCTGCCCTATAATATCTCTCTTTTGGTTTTTCTTGCCTTTATACACACCATTCTCCCAGCAGAAAAGACTTTCAAAAACCCCCAAATAGTGTGTTATCAAGAGTTAAGCATAGGCACCTTGTATTTAATTACCTGGCAGCCTACTTCCACCCATAATTCAGAACAACATGTGCAAACTAGACACAAACTTAAGCCTTGCAAAAAGGAATACACTGTTTCAAGCTGAACAATGAAGTCATTTTGCTCAAAATCAACTGATTTGTGTTGCACAACATACTGCCTTTTCTGTGAATTTTAAATTACATTTAAATTACTGTTTGTGCCTTCCCACTCACATTATCTTGCTCTTGGTTTGACCACTGAGTCTATTATGCCACAAAAAAGCTCCCCAGTTTTAGGGTCACTTCTTTGTGGTGTCCTGAAGGGTGCAGGCAGTGACGGGCAGGTGACTTGCTGGGGCAGATGAGTGACAAACCCAGCGGGTTGGCAGCGCCAGCAGGGCTGTGCTGCTGCCCAGAACAGAACAACTTACTGCCCAGCTGGGTGGAAATGTCATGTGCTACCATGAACAGCTGACTGCAATAAAAAAAAAAAAAAAAAATAGCCCAGCCTCCAGAGTGGCAAAACATTCTGGTGTGTGCAAACAGTCAGGCACTCCCTGCAAAGGCTGAGAGATACTGGCAGCAGAAGGGAATCCTAGGAAACGGCACGGTTGGCAGAGTTCCATCAGTACTGCTCCATGTTCATCCTGCTGTAATCCTTCCAGCACTTACCTTAGTTTAATATCTGTGTATTATCAAAAGCAAGATCTTAAAACAAATAATGTCACATATCAATGTCAAAACCAATCAAATTTGCTTAACAACTCCTGCATGATAGGGTAAAATATCTGACTTGTGATTTTGTTATTTTCTTCGATACAGACAACACAAACACTTGGGTGTATAAATTAGTTAAACAAATTGGTTGCAAAGAACAGATGCGACAGCCACACCTGCAGGCTGCACTTTAACTTCATCTCTAAATGAACCTGAGCAAAAGAATTTTAACAGACTATTCATCCCGTGAAGAATACCTATCATTTTATAAGCAATTGCTGGCATATCACCAGGCCCTAACAAGCGCTAGGTGCTGAATAAATTAGGTAAATAAAATTACAAGCAAGGTCTTTGGGGAGCAAGGGCGCAAACGCAGCTGACTAGCCGGCAGAGACAGAGGCATTAGACTCAACTCGGCACTCTCCATCCGCTCCCCTCCGCTGTTCCGAAGGCCGGCGAGGGAGCGCATGTCCCCGGAACCCTCCGGAACCCCCCGGAACCGGCGCGGGCCGTTCGCTTACCGGCGGGAGCGCGAGCTGCAGGGCGCTGTAGGACGGCAGAGGCGCAGGCAGGCGGTGAGGTTCCCCTTCCAGAGGGGCCCCCACGCCCTCGCTGCGGCACCATGCCTGCGACCGCTCCTCGCGCCCCCGCCGGCAGTGCAGGTGCCCACCTGCGCCAGTACCGTCAGGTCAGCTCCCAGCTGGCGCCGTCATGGCTGAGGCTCACCGCGCCCGCCAGCCCGGTCGCAGCCCGAGCGTTGCGGGCGGGACCCGGCCGTCCCGGCGCAGGGTGCCAGGCCCCGCCGGCCCCGCGCAGCGGAGCGGAGCGCACGCCCGGCCCGGTCCGCCCGGCCGGCCCCGGCCACAGCGGGGGCGCGTCGCCCGCCTCGGCCCGCCGGGGTGGCGCTGTGGCGCGGGGCTCCGCTCTCCCCCGGCAGCGCGGGCTGGAGGCGGAAGGAAAACCCGGAGCGGATGTTGGGAGCGGGCGGCCCTGCCCGCGGGGAGCTTCGGCTGTGCCGCTGCCCCTGTCTGCACCTGGATTCATGATTCTTTATTTACGTTTTTGTTACCGAAAAAAAAAAAAAAAAAGGGCGCCCAGCTGCACTCAGAACACCCCTTTCTCCTCATAATTAAACGTATTTCACAGGAGCGACGCACACGGCACGGCTACACAAAAACACCACGGCTCTCTGCTCCTTGAAGCACTCTGTGCTGAGCACGGGAATGAGTAACTGAGTGAACATCGTTAATGATAATTTACGAAGGTTATTTAGTTCAATTTTTCTTGACATGCTGCCAGCGAAAAGAAAAAGAAGGCACAGTGAGCGGGAGCGAAGTGGAAAGGTACATAAAGTTGAGACCAAAATCTTGTGAGTGAGGAGATAAGTAGTAGAGCCACTAAGTAGTAAGTACAGAGGGTAGTGGCAGAGATTTGCTACAAAATGTAGATGTTCTGTTTCTTGTATTAAAAAACTCAAACAAAAAAAAACAAAAAAAACAACAATCCCCCTCCTCCCCATACAACAATACCCAAACCATTAAAAACCAATCCAACCAACTTCACCTCAAACTGAAAGCTATATTCAGTATATATTCTTACCTGTGCATCCAACAGAATTAGTGGTTAGATGACTCTTCGTCCTGCCCTTGGCAAGCAATGCTCGTGCTTGCTGTTCCAAATAGACTATCCCCCGATCAATAACAGAGGCTGAAGCTATCTCTTTAGAATGGCTCTCTCTCTCAGGCAACTCAGCTATTTATGAATTTTCTCGGTGAG
>CM031880.1:17517461-17566929 GCA_018697195.1 Certhia americana
ACTATGAAGAAAAACACATGAAAAAATTAGGCAGCAGATGATTCTTGCATGCAAATGTTCTTCTGTCCACAAGCCACTTCAGCAACAGGAATGAAATTTAACGTTTGTGATTCATCCTAGATCTGATTATACGTAAAACACACATAAACAGCCATCTACAGGATGAAAAAATCTTTCTTTTATATTTCCAGGTACAGGGTGGAAATTTTACCAGGATTAAAAACATACCTGCAAGAAAAGAAATTGTTCACTCATCAGCTAAAGGGGAAAAAAAAAACATTGGCCAAAGTGCCAGGATTAAGTTATCACCTAAGAGGAAATTCCATAGGATAATGACATACAGGGGCCTTCCAAGAAGCACATGAACCTTCTGCAGGTGCACTGTATGTGGACAGGAAAGTCACAGGTTCACGGCCTCTAAAGAAGACTTATGTCCAGGCAATATTATGCTCAGGAGTCTGTCTCAATTTGAAAATTGAAATTGAAGCAGAGTTTAAAAGCTAATACAAAATCAACATTTGTGGTGCACTGAAGGACTTGTTCATGACAGGAAATCCTTACATCATGGAGTAAGGTCCTGGAGGCAGCAAGAAGAAGTAAGAAACACTGGAGAGTTTAGCTGGAGGTAAAGAAAATGTATTATTTAATATTTTGGATGCATTAACTAAAACATCCTTAAACACGCACATCTACATTAAACCTGCATGGTGTACACATGTGCAAGAACCAAAAATAATTGCAAATATTTACAAGTCACTGCTCGACCTCAGTGATGTTTTTTCTGTGAATGTGCATTTTCTACTGCATGACAAATCCCTGATCTACTTGTCTGAGCCCTGGGAGTGCCTAGGACGACAAGCCCAGCCAAGCAGAAGGCAAAAAGGGCATAAACCTTTTTGTCCCGTGTGTTTTAGGCAGTCTCTACCCCAACATAGCATAATCGTCATGTGTGTTGCTGCACAAATGCATGGGAAGGTAGTGGGGTGTCTTAGGCACTACCTGATAACATTTAAAACTACCATGGAAAGACATCCATGGCAGAGTAATTGCTGAGGGAGCGTGGAAGTCGCCATCCCTAGAGTGTTGACTGTGCCAGTCCTGCTCCTCCTGAGGACTGTTTCCTACGCTGCCATATAATATCTTCTTTTGGTTTCTTCTTGCTTTATGCACCCATTCCCAGCAGAAAAGACCTTGCAAAAACCCCAAATAGTGTGTTATTCAAGAGGTAAGCATAGGCACCAGTATTTAATTAACCTGGCACATAATTCCACCCATAATTCAGAACAAAATGTGCAAACTAGACACACAAAACTAAGCCTTTGCAAAAAGAAATAACACTGTTTCAAGCTGAACAATGAAGTCGTTTTGCTCAAAATCAACTGATTTTGTGTTGCCACAACACACCGCCTTTTCTCGGTGTCGAATTTTAAATTACATTTTAAATTACTGTTTGTGCCTTACCAATCACATTATCTTGCTCTTGGTTTGA
This sequence comes from Certhia americana, assembly GCA_018697195.1. Classification (NCBI taxonomy): domain Eukaryota; kingdom Metazoa; phylum Chordata; class Aves; order Passeriformes; family Certhiidae; genus Certhia; species Certhia americana. The sequence goes on from CM031880.1 coordinate 17,518,951, forward strand.
CCACTGAGTCATTATGCACAAAAAAGCTGACCAAGTTTTAGGCGTCACTTCTTTGTGTGTGTCCTGAAGGGTGCAGGCAGTGTGGGCAGGTGACTTGCTGGGGCCCAGATGAGTGACAAACCAGCGGGTTGGCAGCGACAGCAGGGCTGTGCTGCTGCCCAGAATCAGAACAACTTATTGCCCAGCTGGGTGGAAATGTCCATGGCTACCATGAAACAGCTGACTGCAATTTTAAAAAAAAAAAAAAAAAAAAAGTCGCCCAGCCTCCAGAGTGGCAAAACATTATTGTGTGTGCAAAAGTCAGGCACTCCATGCAAAAGGCTGAGAGATACTGGCAGCAGAAAGGGAATCCTAGGGGACAACGGCACGGTTGTGCAGAGTTCCTATCCCCGTACTGCTCCTAGTTCATCTGCTGCAATCCTGCCAGCAATACCTCAGTTTAATATCTGTGTATATCAAAAGCAAGATCTTTTTAAAAACAAAGAATGTCACATCTAACAATGTCAAACACCAATTCAAAATTTGCTTAACAACTCACTGCATGATAGGGTTAAATAGCTGACTGTGTGATTTTGTATTTTTCTTCGATACAGACAAACACACACCACTGGGTGATAAATTAGGTTAAAACAAGATGGTTGCCAAAGAACAGATGCGACAGCCCAGCCACACCGTGCAGGCTTCACTTGAACTCCTCTTAAATGAACCCTGAGCAAAAGGAATTTTAACAGACTTATCATACCGCTGATAGAATACACTATCATTGATAAGCAAGTTGCTCGGCATACACCAGGCCCTAACAAGCGCTAGGTGCTGAATAAATAGGTAAATAAAATTACAAGCAAGGGCTTGGGGAGGGCAAGGGCGCCAAAAACGCAGTTCATGACAGCGGCAAGCAGACGGATGGCATAGACTCAACTCGGCCACTCTCCATCGCTCCCCCTCGCTGTCGAAGGCACCGGCGAGGGGAGCGCAGGTCCCCGGGAAACCCAGGAACCCCCGAAGCCGGGCGGGCCGGTCGCTTACCGGCGGGAGGCGGCGAGCGGCAGGTGCGATGTAGGGGCAAGAGAGCAGGCAGGCGGTGAGGTTCCCCTTCCAGAGGGCCCGCACGCCCTCGCTGCGGCACAGGCTGCGCAACGGTCCTCGCAGCACCCGCGGCAGTGACAGGTGCCCAACCCGCTCCAGGTTACCGTCAGCAGCTCCAGCGGCGCAGTCAGGCTGAGGGCTCACCGCGCCCGCAGCCAGGCGCAGCGAGGCGCTGCAGGGCGGTGACCGGCCGCCCGGCCGCAGGGTGGGCCATGGGGTGACCCCGCCGGCCCCCGCGCAGCGGAGCGGAGCGCACGGCCCGGCCCGGTCCGGCCCGGTCCGGCCCGGCACAGCGGTGGGCGGCGTCGCCCCCGCCTCGGCCGCCGGGGGGCGCTGTGGCCGCGGGGATCGCTCTCCCCGGCAGCGCGCAGTGGAGGGGAAGGAACACCGGAGAGGAGCTTGGGAGCGGAGCGGCCCTGCCCGCGGGGAGCTCGGACTGTGCCGCTGCCCCTGTCTGCACCTGGATTCATGGATTCTTTATTTACGTTTTTGTAGCCGGAAAAAAAAAAAAAAAAAAGCCCCCCGCTGCACTCAGAACACCCCTTTCTCCTCATAATTAAACGTATTTCCACAGGGAGCGAACGCAGCAACGGCACGGCTACACAAAAACACCACGGCGCTCTGCTCCTGAAGCACTCTGTGCTGATGCGGGAATGAGTAACTGAGTGAACATCGTTAATAAGATTTACGAGGTTAATTAGTTCAGATTTTCTTGACATGCTGCCAGAGAAAAGAAAAAGAAGGCACAGGGAGCGGAGAGACGAAAGTGGAAAGGAGATAGAAGTTGAGACCAAAATCTGTGGAGTGAGGAGATAAGTAGTAAGAGCCACTAAGTAGTAAGTACAGAGGTAGTGGCAGAGATTTGCTACAAAATGTAGATGTTCTGTTTCTTGTATTAAAAAAAAACTCAAACAAAAAACAACAACCCCCTCCTCCCCCCCCAAAAAAAATAAAAAACCATAAAAACCAACCAACCAAATACTCCACTCAAACTGAAAGCTATATTCAGTATTTTCTTACAGTGCATCCAACAGAATAGTGTTAGATGACTCTTAGTCTGCCCTTGGCAAGAATGCTCTGCTGCTGTTCCAATAGACTATCCCCAGATCAATAAAAGAGCTGAAAGACATCTCTTTAGAATTGCATCTCTCTCCAGGAACTCAGCTATTTATGATTTTCTCGGTGAGAAGAAAGCATTTAACCATCAAGGAGGAGAAAACCAAAAATAAATGGGTAAAACTTGCTGTACATTAACAGTGCTTGGAAACAAAAGATTTCAAACCTTACTTCAAGACTTCAAAGAAAAGAGTGATATTTCTTCCAGGGTTTTTCTTTTGTGGCTCATCTGCACAAGAAAAACCTCAATTTAAGATTCTTACTGGGCACTGGTATTTTCCATACAGTCTTCCCATTTTCATTACTCATTTTGGGGCAAGTTTTCACATACTTGTTCTGGCTGATAGAATGAATCACCAGATGACCTCAGCCTCCCACAGCAATCCTTTGAGAAGAAGGTGGTTGGTGTAAGTCTCTGTTGATATTTCTTGTCCTTTGTAAAGGGACTTGCCAAAATAAAACCAGTTATACATTAAAAATTGGAAATGTTCAAAGACAGGTTGGATAGAGCTCTGAGGAACCTGATCTTGTGGAAAGTGTCCGTGCCCATGGCAGGAGGATTGGAACTAGATCTTTAAGGTAGTTTCCCTTCCTCCCTCTCCTGCCTCTCCTTCTTTCCCTCTAAGCAAAATCACCCACTTACATACAAAGTATTTCTGAAGTAATCTTTTTGTATATTAAACCTCTAACTGTACAGAATGATTAGAAAGTCTGTATAGGGAAGCTGGGCACATTGAAAAAAGAAAACACTACCAGGTACTTTTTAATATTACCTTAAAGACATGCAGGCTTAACAAGTTTTCTGTTCAGCCAGCTAGGGGATGGGACATTGAATCCATTATTCACTTGTTCCTTGTTAGAAAGCTGTTGTGTAGGTGAGCTGCCTCTCACTCAATAACTGATCCCATTAGTATCTAAGGACAGGATATTTCAGCACTGCATGATTTACTTTCCCGAGTCAAACCTACAATGACAGCAAACTGCAATAAGCAAGGTTGTATCATTACTATACAAAAAAAAAAAAAAAACCTATGTGAGTTTTCTTAGTCCCTTGGAACAGGTTTCAGTTTTTTATTTCAAAATTAAATAGAACTCTGAGGTTTGGGTTTTCCTACAGACTGTACAGCCTAGGGGTAGCAGACCTATACCTATATTCTCAATCAGGAAAGTTATCTTAGCTTTTAAATTACTTAAGCAGTATGTAAGATCCAGATTTAATTCCTGGAATGACATTACCAATCCACAAGCAGAAACATAGCCAAGAGTATTTCTTTTAGGTATTTAAACAAGCTTCATGTACAGAGTTTCTTCCAGCCATCTTCCTACCTAGCCTAATCCTGAAGCTTCCAGAGGTTTGTCTATGTGTCCTGGTTGCCTGGTTGTCCTTAGGTTGTGATGTGTTGTTCTGTGCATTCCCTGACTCCTTTCCCAGAGGAACCCTCCACACTGCTCCAGCTCCATGCTCGATCCCAGCAGGCAGGATATTCCATAATAACATAGCAGTTAGAGCATTGCAGAGTAGAAATGGTTGGTACACCCCCTCTGCCTGCAGCCCCTAGCCCTGTGTGTATCCCACAATCATCACCCATCCTAGTCACAACTGTATCGATCCAGAGAAGAAGTAAAGTGTCTGTTTTTAACAAGGTGGATGAAGGACATAAAAGGCATATATATGTATATATAGGCATAAAAATTGTGTGTGTATATATATATATATATGGTTGTACAACTGCATTTAGAATACCACAAGAGACAAAACCCCTAACCAAAATCTGAGGGAGTATTTGAAAAAATGGCACCCTACCTTAAATCCCCTCGGGGATGCTACACTCGGAACAACCAACAAAGTGGGGACGGTGCCATCGGCAGCACATGGGTGAGCGCTGCACCGCTGGGAGCCGAGTCGGACCGTGCAGATAGAGAGCGCTTTCCCTTTTTCGAGGGAAAACACCTACAGTACTAAACCAGGGAAAGGCTGACATAAACCCTCACACACTTATATCACTCATGAGCAGTGGTGGATGAAGGACAAAGAAAACACGGCATCGCATCACAGCCAAGCCTTTGCTCCGCCTGAGCGAAGCAGCTGCCGAGGAGAAACTTTTTCTTTTTGGCTTATTTTTAACACAACACACACACACGATGCCCACAGGCCGAAGATGCCGGCAGCAGGCGGCTGCAGCCGGGGCCGACCGTGCAGGTCAGGGGCGAAGAGCCGGGCAGAAAGAGCAGCGCCCGGCCCTGCTGGGAGTCGCTCCGCGAATCGTCCCTCAGGAGCCGGAGCGAGCCCCGCAGAGCGGGCAGCAGCGGGGGCAGGCAGGCAGGCGGAGCGGAGAGCCGCGCCCCGGGGGCGGGCCCGTCGGTGCTGCCGCGCTCCGCCCCGGGGTGGCGGCCGCGGCTGGCGGTATCGCGGCGGCCGGAGGGTAAGAGCGGCCGGCCTTGGGGAACGGGCACGGGGCGCTGCCGGCGGAGGGCGCTCGGGGCCGGGGTGGGGCGAGCCGCACCGGGCAGGGCCGCGCTGCTCGCTCCGCTAGCGAAAGTTCCCGCGGCTGCTGGGGCGGCTCCCGGTGGCTCTGCTGGGGCTGGCCGCAGTCCGCAGGCCTGCCGGGACGGGCGGATCGTCCGTCTGTCTGCTCCGGCCCCGGGGCGGCGGCGGGTCGGGCCGGAGGAGCCCGGCCCGTGCGGAGGGCGCGGCGGGCCTGGGCCCGGGGGCTGCACGGCACGGCACGGCACGGCACGGCACGGCACGGCACGGCACGGCACGGCACGGCACGGCTGCTGCGGCACTCGGGCAGCCCCAGCTGGGTCCGCACCTGCCCGGCGCTGGCAGGCGGGCCGGGGGAGCGGGGACACCCCGGGGAGCGGTTCCAGCGCTCCCGCTGAAGCCGCCGAGGGCTGGGCCCTGCCCTCCGGGCTGCCCTGGGCCGGCGCTGCCGGAGCTCGGGGCACCGCGGCCTTCAGTGGCTCTGGCCATTGGGCTGGCGGTTTGTTTTATCCTCGCCTCAGCGGGGAGGGCAGCCCTGCTGGGAGTGTTCGTTTCAAAACGCTCCTTTATTGAAATATTCGTGAGAGCAGCGGCACTTCTGACCGACACTCCTTTTCAGTTAATTTCGCATAGAGCAGGCTGGATGAGCTCATTTGTTAAAAATCAATTTAAAGCTCTTTTTTAAACTTCTCCGAGTACTTTCTTGTAAGTGCTTGTCATAGAATCACTGGGGTTGGAAAAGCCCTCTAGGATCACAGAGTCTAACCAGTAACATTTACCGTGTTTACTGTCAAACGAAGTGCCATATCCACAAAGCACTTGAAGGCTTCCAGGGATGGTCCAGCCTCTTCCAATGCCTGATCACCACTTGAACGAAATCTTTCCTAATATCCAATCTAAATCTTCTCTGATGTAATTTGAGGCCGTTTCCTATCATATTACTTGAGAGAGGTGACCGACCCCCAGCGAGATCCAGCCTCCTTTCAGGTGATTGTAGAGAGCCATAAGGTCCCCCGAGCCTCTTTTTCTCCAGGCTAAACAGCTCCAGCTTTTTTCCCCTGCATGATAAACTCCGCTGCTGTGGATCATTACATACAGTTGCCACATTGTGTTGCCTTGTAGTGCTCCTGCGTGCCCACCTCTGCAGAATTGAAGTATTTCCTCTGCCTCGAACTTGCCTTCACCTTTGCTTGTGGGACTGCTTAGGGGCTACACTGTGAAAGCAGGGAAACCAAATGTCTGCAAAGTAACCTAGCAAAATATGATTTTTTTTTTTTTTTTCCTCCAAGATAACCCTCTTTCCTGACCTGGTTGATGTTATAGTCTCTGAACTGTTGTGATGGCCCAGGGCCTGGCATGAGTGACCAGCTGGGAAAGTGGGTATGATAAAGCTGTTTGAGCTAGCAGTACAGTGAGCAAATGTGAGGAGTGCCTTTGGAACAATTAATCCCACTGCTTGCATGTTGCTCATATGGACTGTGTGAGTGTTTCAGATTAGATATTGCCAGGTTGTTAATTTTGTAAGTGTAAGTTTGTTTTAAAGTATGAAGTTAGGTAACACAATTTAGGGTGTTGTAAGATAAGGACAGTTCAGCCTGCAGTTATTGTAATAAATCCTAACAGCAGTTCTGTGGACCAGCCAGTAAATAATTCTGTGCTTTGTACGCAGTTATGTAGTGAGAAATAAATTTCTGATGCTTGAAGAGCTCCTGACTATGAACACAAGTGGGGAAGGGCAAGGGTAATGGTGTGCTCTAGCAATACACTATAGCTTACTCAACTCTGTGAAGAGAGTTTAGGGCTTTTAGGTGATTTATTGCAGTAGTAGGAAGATGGTTGCAGCTGTGATGGTGTAAGGATATAAGCGAAAGAAGATTTTCAAGGGCAGGATAATATATCAGTTGGTTTAATAGCAGATGTACTTGAAAAACAGAACAATATTTTGTGTACACCAGGTGGTCTGCAGGCTTGACATTCATGTCTCTACAGGTTGTAACAGTCCTGGATATTTTAACCTGCTACACCCCAAATCTTGGTGGGGTGGCAGAATTTTAGTTAGCACTAAATTGGTGGAAAGCTTTAGGAAGCTCTTAATCTTAATGCAGAGTGGGCAGAAAGGACTCTAGAGATTACTCACTGCTTCAGTTTTGTAGAAAGTACTTTGTGTATCTGCTTTGCTTATAGGAGACACTGAAGCTGTGTCTGTATACCTACACAGCTGTGTGCAGAGATTAATCCTGAGGGATTCACCCTTGCCTGACAAAGTTACAGTTAATTCTGAGTGCATTTGGCAGCAGTTCCCTAAGAGGAGCGATTCAGTGCTGCAGTCTGTGCTGTAGCTGTTGCTTCCAGAGATTCTTGGTTATTTTATGTTAATGTTAATTGCATTAGGTTTTTCTCCAGTACATATGTGGGTTTTTTCTTCGTCATTCTCAACAAAATGTAGTCACCCTCTTTTATCAAACAGTTTCTGTGCTTGTTTTCCCTTGTACATTCCCATGCAAAAAGCATTTTTCAAGTAATAATAATACAGTTTTAACCTATGAAAACCATCTTACAAACTTTTTTTCAATTTGAGTTTTTCAAAAATTCAGCGGAATTTTTTATGTGGCACTCTTGCAGTTCTCTTTGTGTATGTATCTTTTTTTTTCTCCGTTTCATTTAGTCTGTATGTTAAAATGATGTCTATAAAATAAAGAAAAATACAGCATATGGAAAGCATTAAAATACACTAAGCTTTACTTGTAACTAGGTGCTGAGACTTTGTAGAAGAAACTGGCACGGATGGTGGTTTGCCAACTTCTGTTTCTTTTTCCTTGAATTTAGGCCTGAGAAGTCCTTGATAACCAGTGGAAGCCTCTCTGTAAACTTTTTGGACAATTAAATATGTGAGGGGCAAGAAACCCCTGTGTGACTATCCTGTTTGTACTAGATGTAGGTATACTGATACATGGAGTTCAGGTATCTGAACTTTTTTAGTCAAAACTCAGCATTATACTGTTTTGATTTCCTGAAAAATTTCTCTGGTAAGCTAAAGGTTTTCAATATTTTCAGTGTACTTGACACTGAATCTGTGAGGACCTCAGGAACCCATAAGAATCTGAAAGATACTTAGTTTCTTGTTAAATATGAAGTAGGTGTAGCAGCTGCCCTGTGATTTTTGGCCATAAAATGGTATCTATTCTCAGTACCTTTTTGTTTAAGTATGTTGAGAGATGAATCCTCTGAAGTGTTATGCCTAGTGTGGCGTTATAAAAGAAAATATGCAACCTGCAAGCTTAATTTCAGCAGCCTATTGGTTTACCTCCATAAACACTTATTAGGGAGTACCCTGTTTTATTTTTTTCTTCCAGCTTGTAATTTCTAAACCATGACCCTGAAATATCTCTCTGTGCTGGAAATAGTACTTCCTATTACTTGTTTTTTTCCGTATAGATAGACCTTGAGGCAACTTGCTTGAGTGTTTTCTTTTAATGTGCTCACAATCTGGGCATTTGAAGCTGATGAAATGCAGCACACATCAGCAGAATCCATCAATTTTTAAGCAAGCAAACAAGCATTTTATTCAAAAGATGTTTCTCTAAGAGTCAGTGAACTCTAGTTTTGGAAGAACTGCATGACTCCTGCAACTAGGTTTGCTGTGCTGAACACGCTGAACTTCTGAGTCCCCAGAAGAGCTTACCATGAATGGGTTTGGTCAAAAGTATGATGTCAGATTGTGAGCCCCTGATGTCATAGCAGGAGAAGACATTTGGGAGAGGGGTCTTTGAGCTTGATTGACGACCCACGATGAACTTCAGAAGTTCTGGTATGTCGGGGTGGAGAGAGGCACAAGTGTAGTGGTATTTTGGTAGTCACCTGGGGTCTCTCATTTGCTTAGCAGGTTGTCTGTGTTTGTATAAATACACTGCAAACTGGGCTGCTAAGTCTGATTCTGCTTCTTCTGTGAAAGGTGGCTTTTGACACAAGCAGACATTTTTAGTGAAGGAGCCATAAGACAGAGAAGCCTGGAAAGACTAAAGCTGCTAGAACAGGAGCACGTTTGAAAAAGGGGGGGAAAAAAAGAGAGTGGGTTGAAAGGTGAGAGTATATTTTTAGAGAATGTCCCATTTTCTTGAGATTTGTTACAATTCCTCATACTAAGTAAAATACAGGAAGAGTGGCTGTGTAAAAATCCAGGCTTTGAGGAAACGGGAGTTGGAGAAATTGAAACAATACCATGTAGTTGCTAATTTATATATTGGAAAGAAAACCTTAATGATAATTCTACATGTAAGGCATCAGATGCAGGAGTCTGGATTATGAGGAATGTTGGACTGGACATATGGTGAGGTCTTTTTAAGATTGGATTATTCTATGATTCTGTGGGCCTGCAGTGAAATTAGAAAGTTGTTGCTCTCAAATTGTGCTGAGGATTGACTCCTTAAGGTTCTGCTTGTGGTCTTTTTGTACTGCTCTATGCTGCAACATCTTAAATCAATGTCCTTATGCCCTGAAATGAAATTAATGTGATGTACATTTCTCAGCGCCTCCCAGTTGACTGGAAAGTCCAAAGCCATGAAATGAATATTTTCTGTCTTTACCCATTTTTGCCTGTTATTTTTTATTGTTGATATCTTTAGTGCAGTGTTTTTAAATTTGCATATGAGTAATAGAAGTATATTGACGTTTCAATTCTTTAGAAAATATGTTTGGATGGCATCCTAAACTGTCACTAGTAATCAATCACGTTATGCACCTTCTTGAAAAAAACAGACAGAATGCAGAGCATAGTGCATCTAATGCTAGGTCTCTAAAAGCACTGCTATGCCTCTATTGCTAATTCTTCCTTATTCAAATACTTCTTAAAAAACTATTTTTAAACATTCATTTGCGTAAACACTGTTTCTTGAATTTTTTTGAGGTTTTTGTGATGTATCATGATGATTATTTGGTAGAGCTGCTTTCTACAGGGCAAAGTTTCCAAAAAGTGGTTGATAGCCTGTTGTGGTTTAACCCCAGCTGGTAATTAAGTTCTACAACAGCTGCTCACTCCCTCCCTCTCTCCCCAGTGGGACAGAGGGAGAATCACAAAGGTAAAAATGAGAAAACTCGAGGGTTGAGATCAAGACAGTTTCATAGGTAAAGCAAAGGCCACATACATGAGCAAAGCAGAACAAGGAATTCATTCCCCACTTCCCCAGAGAAGACAGGTGCTCTTCATCCCCAGGACAGCAGGGCTCCACCCCACACAACAGTGACTTGGGAATACAAACACCATCACTGTGAATGCCCTCCCATCCTCCTTCTCCTCTAGCTTTATTGCTGAGCATGGTGCCATATGGCCTGGGATATCCCCTGGGTCAGCTGGGATCAGCTGTCCTGGCTGTGTCCCCTCCCAATTCCTCCCAGCCTCCTCGCTGGTGGGGTGGGTGAGGAGCAGAGAAGGCCTTGGCTCTGGGTAAGCCCTGCTCAGTGATAACCCCTGAATTACTCTTGTAATGCCTCTTAAATGGGACCCTCATGTTAATCTGTAGGGGAGATTTGTTAATTTAAGAATTAGATCCAAATGATTAGTCTCTAGTTGTGTCCTTGGGGACAAACAATCATGTGATGTTGTCTTGGCAGTGCTTATAAAGAAAGCCCAAGAATACAATCCGTTTGAAGAGACAACTTTCTAACTGTGGGGATCAGTTGGGTTTGTGTAATTTATGGTTTTTTAAACATGGTATTTAAGCAAACGAGATTCCTTGTTAGCCACATGTGATTCTTGATGACTGTTTGCTTATTATTAGCACTTGGAACACTTACATCCAATTCCCCAGGATGCAAAATGTAAAACAAGTGTCATCTAAATTGTCCCATATTGATAATTACCTAGAAAAAGACGTGGTGATGAAAAGAAGTTCAAGAGAGAAAAAGGAAAGCTAAGCTCAAGAGGAGAGAAGAGAGGCAGATAGATGGAGATGAGGAACATCCCCCAAAGCAGCAGAAGGTACCGGCTGAAGAACAGCAGTGGCCAGAGAATATGCCTGAATGGGAAGAAAGGAAATCCCTGCTAGCTCAGAGAAGAGTGGAGTCTGTCAGACTGCTTACAGTGCTGTTAAATCGTGTGAAAGTAAGACTATTTTAAAATGTATTTTAAATTTTTAAGGATATTTATTAGAGCTTGAATAATTTACTAGACATTTGATATCTTGATGCTATTCAGAAGACTGCTTTGGGGCTGACTGAACACTGAGAAGGCCTGAGGCCCATGTCTTGTGACAATCTGCTCTGAGTCTTGCCCTGAGAGCAAACGTAGTGCATTTTCACTCAGAAACTTTGCCTTGGGTGCTTTTTCAAGACCTTGTCTTTACTGAATAAAAAAATAGGGCTGGAAAGGCTGTATTAGCTCTATTAGACTTGATCCAGTGTTGCAAGCAAGGAATTTTGGAGTGGGGACATAAGTGATGCTCTCTCTGCTTGTTTTGGTCTCAGGTCTACAAGTGACTGAATTAAACTGGCACAGATTATACCAGTTGCATTTCTAATAGCCTTTTCTCTTTTTTTTTTGGCCAGGACTCATTACCAGTCTTATTTCAGTTTGATTCTGATAATGTTTTGAGAAAGTCAGCAGAGAAGTGAAAAAAAATTGAGTGTTTTGCACACAGATTGATGTTTGCAGGTTTAGTTTAGTGCTTTGGGCAAAAAAGGTTTCAAATGCAAAGAGAGGTTTTAATTTCTAATATGGCTTTTTCTCCAGTATTTGCAGAGAAATATTTGCTTGCAGCTTTTAACAAGTGTGTATTTTTCCCAATCCTTACTGTAAAGGATTTCTAAAGGACTGAAATTTACTATTAGTTGAACTCAGAGGCTGACCTTGCCATTCTGCATGAATTTTAGGGGCACATTACATCTGACATTGGCCTTCTTAATTATGAATATGATGTGTTAAATAAATTTCTATTTTCTTGGTTTCGCAGTTGGCAAGCCAAAAAGTGGATCCTTCACTGGGTGTAAAGAAGGATGATTCATTTTCTGAAACAGCATTTAAAGACATACAGCAGGAGCTGATTAACTCCCTTTATCATACGCACAAAGAGCAGAAACGTAAGGAGGAGTTTAAGTGCCCATTAACCCAAAAAGGTAGTGGTTTATGTTGTGAGGAAGGAGATGTGAGTAACTTCCATGCACCTACTTGTCACATAGTCAGGACAATTTTAAATGATCCCTCTCCAGCCCCGAGCTCTGACGGACTGCCTGGCAGAGATGTGTGCAGCTCCTCCACCAAAAGCTGTGGGCCTTTGCTGATCACGGTTACCCAGGACGGCAGGGTCATCGAACCTCTCCGTGGAAGGCACCACCCAGCACGGGATGTAGTTCACATGCAGACAGTGTCTGAGGAAGATGATTGCAAAAAGCGAAAGGTTTATGAGACTGATGAATTCATCCATTATTTACTAAACTACTATCAGACACCACACTATGCACGTGTTTGCTTAGAGCCAAAAACCACTGCGAACAAGTCCTGGTGGAAGCGAGTGGTGTCTGATGATGGTAGTGGGTTTGACATCAGCTTGAGTAACAAGCATGGCCAGCACTTCAGAGAAGTGAGTCCTGTACAAAACCTCCACAAGAGAAATTGTAGTACTGGTCATAATTATAGGCTGGTGATCACTCTTGGGGAACTTGAGTCAACAGATAAAGTGTTAGAAAGCAAGGTCCATGGGGACAAGCTTGCAAAAAAGCTGCAAGTGCAGAGGAATGCCTCATTCACTGTTGATAACTTACCACATGCTGGACTGAATCATGCTTTGGAGTGCACTACTGTTACTCATTATAAGGAACTCAAACGAGAAGATGGTAGAGATGAAGGCACTGTACCATATGGAACATGTAGATCTGCTTGCAGATTAAAGGATTTGTTGGAAGAGATCAGTGATTCTGAGTACTTTAGAGAGGCATGTGGCGGCTCAGTGAAGAGAGCAGAAAGAAGGGATGAAGAAATTTACAGCAGTTGTAATAAAGGGTGCTTGCCTGCAAGAGCCGGGGAAAGAAAATTACTGGTTGACCATAAAAATGTAGCTCTGGAAGGTCAAGAGAAGGAAATCAGCCAATGTAGCTCCTGTTCTAATTCTGTCCATGAGGGCTTGGCAAGGCAGTGTGAACATAAACTTAAAAAGTCATGCAAGAGGTCTAGTAGTAAATTAAGATATGAAGGAAAGAAAAGTGAGAGACATTCCAGGGAAAAGGAGAAAAATGCTCATAAAATGAAGAAAAAGCGAAAAAAGCTTTCTTCTAATCTTTTATCTGATGAATGTGGCTTTTCAGAGACGGACAGTTGCATGCAGCTGGAGTCGCTCAGAAAGATACAGAGAAAATGTAAGAAAATGTTGCACAAAAAAGTGAAATTCAAGACACATCACACCTCTATGGCAGCACCAGATGTTACCCCTCATGATGGCTTGCCCCTTCAGGAGACCCTCCAGAGGAGAGGTGAGAGAGAGGGGCACCACAGCTAAGGGGACTGAATTTGACAGTTCTATGGCAGGTGGGGTTGCCAGAGTTCTTACAGTGATGAATGGTTTTTGCTTTTAAAAGGTATAAGCTGGCATAAAAAACCCCCAGTGCAACTTCTTTGTAAGTTAAGGGTTTGTTCAGTTTAGCTCTGAAATACACAGCTGCAGCTCAAGAGTAATTGGGTAGCACAGTATCTGTTCTGGGCATTAGCAGATGGGTGGTTATTCTGATCAGAACATGCATGATAACATGCTTTAGACAACTAAAGCATTGGTAGGCAATTCAATATTTGGCACACGTTTGTGGGAAGTATTGTCTCAGGTGAGTAAATTTTTACATAGCTAAAATACATCTGATGTTCATACAGGATTGCTACTGACTGTTCTTACAGCCTTTTTTACAATTTACTGTGCTTTCAGTTGGTTGGTGGATACTCTTACAGCCACCTCCCTTTTCCTCCCTGCCTTCCTGACAAACTCATTTCAAGGAACTTTTTCTTATCTACAGGAGATGAGAGGAAATTAATGTTGAGAAGAGATATGGATGCAGATGTCAGAGGATGCCCTCTATTTCCTCTTGAGATCATTCAGACAAACCCCTTCTCAGATACTTTCTGTGGAGGAGAGCCCAGAAGAGGATGCTGAACAGCTGCTGTGTTATAGCTCTGAAGTTTTTACAAGGAAGTGGGAGAACAAAGCCCTTTGATCATTAAAAGGTATATGAACTACTGGGTTGGTTTTGATTTTTTTTGGTTAGAATGTCTAACTGGTGTAGTGAGCCACAAAAGCAGAATCTGTGTTTGCCTTTTGGATTACAGGACCAAAACTTTCCTCAGAGCCAGAACCAACTTTCATGGACTAGTGGCTGAAGAACTTGAAAGGACACAGACTGAGATCTTGGAGCATTACACTTTGATTGAATGCAGGGAATCATGTAAATTACAATATTTAGTAATAATGAGTCATTGGAAAAAAAACTGGTTGTCTATCCTAGAGCAAGCATATGAAGTGCCTCCTCTATCAGATTGTTATAATTATGGGACTGGAAGGTGTGGGGACATTTATACTCAGTTTTGAGAAGTAATAGATTTCCAAATGTGAAATAAGTCCCATCCTCTATAAAACCCACAGCAGAAGAATCCTTGTTTTCTATTCACAGTTCTAGAGGTGTTTCTGAAAACATGCTGGCCTTTGGGAGGAAGGATTTCACTGAACTCATGCTCAATATAGTGCTTCCAGGAATCTGAATGGTTGTCTAAGCAAAGCTCTGAGTGTTAGATAAAGAAAGGGCTGTGACAGTCCCCATGTAAATGCAGGTTGACAGTCCATGAGATTTTGAAGGCACATATAGTGTGGTAGCTGTTTAGTATGAGTTTGCTTACAAATGCTTTCCAGAGGAATTATGAAATGTTGTCAGAGTTGTGCTTCATGTAGATAAAAATGTGAAAATGCAGTCTAGGAGCTTTAGTTATATCCATATTTATTCATCTGGCTATATCTAGAAGACAGCCACAATTGCTTTTGGACGTAGTCCCATAGTAAGATACAGAGTTTGAAGTTCAATACACTGATTACTGCAGCTTTCATTTTATTATGCTTTATTTATTACATGTCAGTAGACAAAGTTAATGTGAAAATGTTGCCTTCATTACATAAGATCTTACCCATGTTTGTAACTTCTGCTCTAATAAATAATAATAAAAAAGAATATTTGTAATTGTTCATGGTAGATAGGTTTTCCCCCAGTCTTCAATACTGGTGATTCCTACAGGCTTCTAAGCCAGGTTTTATCAGTTTTTCTGTTCATATGTCCATATGTTGAGTGCCTTTTCAGGGTCATGAATTATAAATGGTTGCTACTCGAAGTACTGTTATTCTATTACTTCTATCTAAAAAAATGTTATTTTCTTGACAGAAATATTTTCTGACTATTTTGGTGAGCATTTATGCCCCTCTTAAGTCTCCCCTTTAGTATTTTATACAGTTTTAATGAGGAGGGGCTATTGTATTTGCTGACTGTGTTAAATGCTTTCAGTTGCACTGATGTGACATACCAAGGGTGTTTTTTCCTCTATGCAATATTTGCAGATTAAAGATTACAACTTCTCCCTCTGTCAATCTATAGGCAGTTTTGTGTCCATGAGTACCCATCTCCCATGAGACAGGCCTTTTGGTGACAGGTGAGGAAGTATTTCTTTTTGTTAATCTGGGGGAGAGGGAACTAAATACTTCCTTCAGTGTTAATTTCTAGTGTTTTATCAATGTGCTGTCACAAGCAATATCCAAAACCAAATAAATCCTCCATTTCTGTAATTGCTTCATGCGTTCACCTGTATTGACTGAAATTGATAGAGGATTTGCTTTATCTCCCAAATCCTCATTCCATGTAAAACATTGTTAGTTAATAAAATATGCATGCACTTTAAAATGTGAGACATCATAATCTTCATAGTGAAAGAGAACTTCTCTCTTTCCTATTGAGAACCTGATTTCAGGTGTTTAAATAATAATTTTCCTTTCACAAAATCATAGAATGGTTTGGATCAGGACCTTAAAAACCATCTTTTTCCAACCCCCATGCCAAGGGCACAGGCACCTTCCACCTGCTCCAAGCAGTGTTCAGCCTGGTCTTGAACACTTCCAGGGATGGGACATCCAGTTTCTTCTCTGCCACAGCCTCACCATGCTCACAGGGAAGAATTTCCTTTTCCTGTCAGCAGGTTTAATATGAGCCCCACCTTTTCATACACTGGACTGCCTAATTTTATTATCCTGAAGGCTAGTCTTTAAAGATACATGTAACAGCTTGCTTTAAAATTTTTGAAATGCATGGCTTTGTAGATTGGATTATAGTTGTTAGAGATATAAATGTCACATACAATGTAAAGTTACAGAATGTTTTGGCAATTAAAACATTCATTTATTAGATGAAAAGATGCATTACAAGCAGCATTTGTATAGTTCAGCAATGGAAATGTAGAACATTTCTGGAATAATTTCACACTTTTCAGTTTGAACCTGACATGTGCTGTTGTGCCTGGTTGCTGTTTCAAGAGGCTAGGTGCTTTTTATGGAAAACACTTTACTCAGACATACTCTTCATACTCTCTGCAGATCTTGCCATCAAATCCAATTTTCTATACAGAACTAGTGAAAATGTCTCCTCATAGAGCTGGTATGAAGAGAAATTGGCTAAACAATGCTTTGTTACTGAAAATATGTGACCTGTGAGTTGTACCTTGTGCTGAATGCTGAACTCAAAATCCTACAGGCTGGTTTTAAAGCAGAAATACACAAGGCCCATTATTAAATCAGTCCATTTGCTTGAAATGCAATACAGCAATTATAATATAAAGCCCTTACTTCTTAATCCAGGGATTCCAGGCAATGCATGGAAGCACCTCACCTTTCATAAAACCCCTTACATAACTTTCAACAGAAGCATTCAATACTGAACTTTTTCTTTGTCTAACTGAAACAGCAGGAAGTATGAGCTAAAAAAGGGCAGGTGAAGTCCAGGTGAAAGAACATCTGAATTTTACTAAATTAACAGCGTGAGTTTTCCTGGCTGGAAATAAGATATGACTCAATTGTTTTGATTTGTCCTAGAGAAGATCTTTGTGACAAGTGTTGGACATGTCGGGTGAGGGAGATGAGTGACATTCTCTGCTTTTAATTGGTCATCATGTTCTACCTGGTTAATGTACAGCCTGATAAGCTGCCTGGCATGATTCTTTTAGCCTGTCATTGCTGCCAGTCACTGTTGAAGGCAGGGTTCAAGTTGTCATGAACAGACTAAGAAAGCTAAAACCCATCCATTTTCTTCAGCACTTGGGAAAGAAGTAAAACCCATGCCTGCATCTTTATGAGCAGCTTTTGTGACACGCTTCTTCTCCTTTCACAAGATAATTTCTGTTTTCCCTGAAAAAGTAACAGTCTTATCAAAGTGTCATACCTCCTCCCCAAGTATTAACAATGAGCTTTGTCTTGTGTTACTGCCTGTTTTGTGCATCATTTTTGTTACTATTTTTCTTTGTGATGCATAACGTTCTGATGTATAGATTAATACTAAAACAGCATTCAGTTCCTTGGGAGATGTTACTTAAGAGTCAGGTGGTTGGTCCCACTGAAGGGTAGATTACAGCCTTCCAATGCTCCAGCTTTTGCTCAGTATTAACAATTACTTGGAGTTTTTTTCTGCCTAACACTGTTTTTGCAATAGAGCATGTTCTCCATTTAATATTCTGTTAAAGTTTTACTAGTGAACTGCATTTACAAGCATTCCATTAGAACATATTTTACTCAATCTATGCATGTGAAACATTGGAGAAAGACAATATAAAACTTGAAACATTAGGGGAGTATTAAATAGAACATCTGGTTGCAGTAAATAAAAACAAACACCATCATTACGCAAGAGTATTTTATTTTCTGCCTTAAACAAATAAAAGCACATTTCCAATTTGAGGTAAACCATTAGTAGTAGTTTGCAAAGAGTATAAATGTCTCTAAAAATAAAACAGCAACACAAAGGTTGTGACAAGGTCTACGTGTGTCTCTAGACCTTCGTTAGGTAGTTCATACAGTACCACTTTAAACAAGCTCTCTGGCTCAAACAACCTTGTTCTTCATTGGAAGGCCCAGTGCAACCAAAAGAAAATCCCAGGACAGTGTTGGGACTGAGGGAGAGTCAGTTGTTCTCACCACAGCTGGTCTCAGGCACTTTAATATGTTGTGTCAACTCGTTTATGAAAGCTGCTGTTGTGCAACACACTCTACTTCCAAACACTTCTGCCTAGTTTACACCTTCCCACTCAGGACTCAGTTCATCATTTTGGTCATGCTGCCAAATTGAAACAACCAGACAGCTGAGCCAGAGAAATGAAACAGAGGGAAGGAACTACACCAGACAGGCACCCTGGATACTCTGCACTAGCAGAATCACCTGGACAAGAAACAAGTTCACAAGTGATCAGCAAATCATTAGTTATCTTGGAATTTTTAAGGAAGTTTTACCTAAGTATTTTGGATGATGAACATTTACATTTTTCCTTAGTCATATGCATTTACCCAGCCCTCTCTGGTAGGGGGCAGGTCACTTAAAAAAATTAGTAATTTTAATTACTAGTAATCACTAGTAATAAAGCATAGAGGTAAGCCAAGAGAGCAAATAAGTAAAAAAGCAACTCAAAGGTCAGGTCCACAGGTATAGCATTGCTGGTTATGCACGAGATTGTGTCATTTCTTTTAATGGCAACATTCCAAACCAACAAAGGTGTCAATGCATAAACAGCTTATCCTGGTTTATTCTGTACAGGAAACTTACGTAAGTTACGCTGACAAGTGATGTTTTTCTGCTAGGCAAAGGTGCATGTACAAGAGCACTTGTTAATCATGCCATACCAGCAACTTCTTGTTTTTTAGGCCTAGGAATCAAGAGCAGCTGATCTTCCATGTTTAATATAATTCCATTAACATTCACAGGAGCACTTTTTATTAAGAAGAAAATTGAGAAACAATAGTCAAGTCACACTCCATGATGTATCTTTAGGGATGCCTAGTTCCACTCATTATCTAAACTTTTGTTACACTATAGATGTGCTTTAAAAGTGAACAGAGAATATTAGTCTGTGAAGAATTGTGCATGTTGAATACATACAGCATTCATCAGTCTTTATTAAATACTTAAAAGTGATTTAACCTCTCAAAAATTCTTGATCTTTTTTAGAAGTAGTGCTTCATCTGTAAGTCGCTAATGCAATGCCTTGAAAGCCAAATTATCTTACAAAATAATACATTGCATTGCACAGCAAATGAGTATGATGCTTTGTGGAGAAACAAAATATAGTCCCTTTTCTAAAGGAATTACAGTCTAGGGGCCAGATCCTTCAGAAGCTAACACAAAAAAAAATTTAGTGGCGTTTGTGTGCATATGTGAAGTTACTCGTGTGCTTGTGTCCACAGTGCTAGGTTGGTAATGAAAAACTTGATTTCGACATACTTTGCAGTAAATGGTGATAGCAGAAAAATAGTTCGTTATTGCCAAAATTGCAGTTTATTTTTGCACAGACATTTGTCATGCATACTTATTATGTGGGTTTAAAGGAAGACAGATCATTGACCTTCAGAAGCTTCCCACTGAATTTGAAAAGAAAATCTTTGAAAAGAAACCGTTCACTGTACCTCTGGACCTTTTGTAAGCCTTGCTGCTGCTGTACCTTGTGAAACAGAAGTGGAATGTTACAAATGATACCTTATGGTTCAAAAATAGATTGTTCCTCACTGCAATTATCTACTCTTTCTTTGCATCTTGGGCATCTTTTTCGTCTTCATCAGAGTACACAGTGGGTTCCTCCCCCTCCTTCAGCAGCTTACCAACATGATGATACTTAACTGGGGGCAAAAAAAAAAATTCAAGTCATTTTTCTGCCCTGAAGAGGCACCTTTTTAAACTCCTCCAACTGTTTTCTCAATGAACAGGATGGCTGTATTTTAATAAAACAACTCTGAGCAACTTTTACCAAACACTGGGGAACTACTAAGAATCATTGAAGTGAATGTAATTCTCATTTTATTGCCTAAACCAAAAGATGAATAAGCACAAACTGAGGGACTCACCCAGCCAAAGAAACAGAATCCTAGATTAGAATATTTCTCTTGTCAACGTCAAAGCTTGTTTTTCAACCAAAGGCACTGTTAGACTATTCACATTTATTAAACATGCACATACATATGTGCACACACACAACTTGGAAGGGGTTTTATTTTTTGTAATGTGTATTAAAAATATTCAATAGGACAGAAGTGAGATCCTTCTCCCAAAGATAAAGATGGATCTGTTATCCGATTACGTGATTAAGCCTCTGATTTATTTTATATCTCCTTTTGAGCATGTAAAAATGCCAAGATCATATACATAAGGACTGAGAGCTATACTATGTTGCCTATCTGTCAACTTCAACAAAGCAAAAGAAGCCCCTCACTATAGGTATTTCAGACTAGTAATGTTGTTATAACAATTTAAAGCAACTATTTGCCATATTTAATAGTAACACAGTAATAAAAAGAATGGCCTTCATGTCAGTCCTGATGCTCAACACTTGTAAAGGTAGATTTTAACAGTAGTTCAAGTCAGATATTTGATAGCATAGTTCTGGTTTCTGCCACAAACCTGTTAGTATAATAAAACAGCCATTCACTGTGGCATGATTAACAGTCTTAATTAACAGGAAGAGGGCCAAAATAGTAGGGGCACATCAGGTCAGGACTGAGATTTCTAATGACCCATGTGGAGAAAACCCCATTGTAGCTGGTTATAGTAAATCTTTCTACACTAGATTTAGAAAGAAAACACATCTTATTTCTGCTATACTAGCTATCTGTGTATACAATTTTCATTATTTATATATATGATGCTTTCAGCTTATTACAGCCTTTTAACTGTTAACCCTGCTACCAGTTAACTACTTTGTAAATAGGTTTAAAATTGCTTACAAGTGAATTGTGACTCCCAGTCCCTTAAGGTCTCTTGCTGTGAAGCGTTGAGATCAGAGAGGTCATCATACTTATCCCTCAGTGCCTCCTTATCCAGGCAAAATGTGGCAAGACCTCGGGATGCATCTCTTCCAGCAAAAATCCCATACGGGCCCTCTTTAAAATAAAAACATAAGCAGCATTATTGCAGAGGTAATGAATACCATGTTATACCAATACTATCTTCTTGGATCAGAGTCCCCAGACTGAAACAGATCATAAGTATCTACCCTGAGCCATGCATCAGGTGCCTCAAGGTGCCTTCTGAAATGCTTTAAAGTTTTATTCTAATTAGTAATAAGAGAAAACAGAGGAAGAGGACAAGAAACAAAATAATGGAGAAAGATACTGAGGTTTGCTGAAACATCAGGACAATGAACCACACAACAGTGCATGGCACCTATAAACAGGGTCAGGATAACCATACAGCCTGGGACTCACATCCTTAGAATAAAGAACAGAGGAGGGATTTCTATGTCTGCGGTGAAATGAAAGTTTTCTCACAGACACTCCTGACGTAGATGAAAGGATGGCTTGACAGAAAATATAGTGGAGCTACTAGAAATTATTAAGTTGGAGGAAACATCTATTAAAACAAAAGGCAAGATGAACACAAATGATCAAAACATGCAAGTCACAGCATATCAGAGACAGCAAGATAAACTCTTGCTAAACTTCATTAATAATTAACTTGCTTGCATGACAAGCCAAAAATTGAGACACTGCATGTTCAACTAAACATTCGAAGTTCTTCTAAAAGGAACTTAAGTTAGATGTAGACTCTGGTTATTGTAGAGCACATGCTAACTTCCAGAGTGTGCTTTTTTCCAAATTAATCAAAAGAATCTTACTTTTCCGTTAAAATGAAAATCAAACTACCAGACATTGTGGCGAACCATTCAGCAATTACCAAATCAGATGCAACAGCAGCTTTTACTGGCATCAAGGAAGACAGCATCTAAAGCTTGGACCTTATGTCAAGTGGGTTTTAGTTTGTACAAATACAAAACTGCACATCTAACTTGCTGTACATCCTGACTGCTGCAGAATGCAAAGTTACAGCCTGGTATCATTCAGTGACAGTCTCGTCTATGAAGCAGTAACTGATAACACTTCCAAAGACATGGTGTCTCCTGCATTTTTCTCCTTTCTCCTAAGTAGCACTGGCAGCTCACGACTGCAGCTACCAGGCTGTCTGGACAGCTCAAGAGTGGTTCTGCCAGGCAGATCCTGGTACAAATCAGCAAGCCTCAGTGAGCCGTTTTAACAGGCAGCTTCTGATAAAAATAAACCCCCACGTCCTCGTGGAGGTGACAGAACTCTTTCACCTTGGTGTGCATAGTTCAACCCACCTCATCACTGGCTGCTCTGCGAGTTATTCAATCTTTGCACGTTTGAACTATGCTCCTGGTAGAAAGCTGGTTTAATCTAAATTGCCAGATATCTAGTATAAATATTATGCAATAGAGTGATACCCACTAAAAGTTGGGAATGGAATGTCAACACTGAGAGAATACTTGCTTCGGCTGCCTGGCATCAGGCAAAGCCAACCCAGGCCGCCAAAGTCGCCCAGTGGTATTAGAGTATACTCCTTATGGGACGTGCAACCTGCCATGGGAAAACACCGAGAATAATGGCACAACGTAAACGGAGTGTCTACAGCACCGGGGCCGGACTCTGGCGGCCGGGAGGAGGCAATCACCGTGCCCGCCGGCTCCCCGGCTCGCAGCCTTCCCGGCTGCAAGCAAGCCGGGCCCTTTCCAAACTTCCGCATGGGGACCAGAGCCGGGATAGGGTCAGGCAGGAGCGCTGATCCCCGCCGAGGGAAGGCGCTCCCGGCCAGCCCCGACCCGCCCCGCACTCCCCACGGCCGGCGGCCCCGGGCACAAGGCGCGGAGTGCCCGGGCTGGGCCCGTCCCGCAGCCCCCGCCCTCACCGGGCCCGTAGAACTTCCTGGCGCGGGTCACGTCGAAGACTTTGCCGTTGACGGCCATGAGGATGCGCGGGTCGCTCACGCCGTCGAAGGGCCGCAGCTGCTCCAGCGTGAAGTCGCGGCGCTTCATCTTGGGCAGTGGCGGCGGGTCCGCCTCACCCGCGGGTGCCGCGGGCCGCTCGCCCCGCAGGATCTGGTAGAGCAGGAAGAGGCAGAGGCCCAGCAGGCTCAGGTTGAGCGGGGAGCCTACGATCTCCAGCAGCAGCCCTCCGCCCTCGCCCGCCACCGCCTCCTCGCCGGCCACCGCCACCTCCTCGCGGGCCATAGCGCTGGATTGTGCGGAGGCTCCGCGGGCTGCGAGCGCTCACCGGCGGTACGGAGCACAGCCGGCCCGGTGGGGCGGGCCGAGGGGCGGTGGCGGCGGCAGGAAGGGAGGGGCGGTGGGGCTGAGTTGTGGGTGCGGAGCCGCCCCCAGGCTGGGCGGGCTCTGCGGCTCCGCCGCCGGCGCTAGGTGGTGGTGCGGGCCTGGCCACGGCCGGGCTGCCCGGCCGCTGCTCCCCGGGTCGGGCCAGGCAGCTGCGGCGGCTCCGTGGCACGGGGTTCCACGGAAATTCCGGAAAAAAATAACCTCGGGGTGGCGTTAGAGCCTTGTCAGGGCTGCCGCGATGGGCTGTGCGAACCAGCCGGGCACTGCGGGATGGAGGATGGAGCCAGGCTCAGCTCCGTGGTGCCGAACACTGAGACAATAGGCAGCGGGCAGCAACTTGATGTACAGGAGGTTTCACCTGAACATGAGGAAGAAGTTCCTTACTGTGCAGTGAATACACAATGGAACTGATTGTCCTTAGAGTTCGTGGAGTTATTCAAGAGAGATTCAAGAGATGAGTCACTGGAGAGATTCAAGAATCATCTGGATGCAATCCTGTGCCTTCGGGCTGACCCTGCCTGAACAGGGAGGTTGGACCAGATGACCCACTGTGGTCCCTTCCATCCTGACCCATTCTGTGATTCCCTACACTCTCTCCATCTCTGCTAGTGCACATCTTCACTTTCTTGGCAAGGCAGTGACTTTACCGAGTACTCTAGAAATATGAAACAACTGTGTTTTTCTCATTCTGGTATTACCTCCAGGCTCCACAAAACTACAGAAACAGCAACCACAATGTACTAATACAACATGAAAAAGAAAATTTTCCTGTCACTTTCCTTTTCCTTTTCCTGTCATTTTCCTTTTCTTCTCAGTGGAGGCCTTGGTGAAATAAAACTTAACATGAAGGAAATACTAACTAGGACATATCTACTTGCTATGGTGTTGGTATGGAGCAAATGGAGCCCCAAATACAAGGAGAATACGGCTGGTGACATCTACTCCTTGATATCAAGTGTGAGAAGGCACAAGTGATGTTTTGGGCCTGAGTAGTTGTCTCTGCAAATTGTGTCCTTCAGAAAGAACACAAACCAATGCCCTGCCAGAGTATTGTCATTCCCTCTACACATGTCAGTACCTCAGGGTGCATGTAGAGAAGAAATGCAGTGTACCAGCCTTGATCATAGAATTATTAAGGTTGGAAAAGACCTCTGAGATCACCAAGTCCAACTGTTAACCTGATCTCACATTATAGTTTGGCACATATCTCTGCTTCGGGGAGGCAGGCAGCTTTTACTGAACCTAGCACTGGGACATGTAGTTATAGAAAACTGAAAGAAGTGCATTTTGTTTACTTTTTAATTCTCAGTGTTATGAAAATTTTTAACTCTGTGGGCCACTGCAGATATGGATAAAGTTTTTTCTTTTGGGATATGTGCAAGGACTTTGAGTACTAAGAGGTTTAGATGTGTTGGCTCTTGCAAGGGAGGGTGTTTGGTTCCACCTGCTGTCTCCTTGGGGAAGCTCCTGGTTTTATTGATCAGCACGAACTTAGATCTCTCCTGTCATGGTACACACTGACTTTTGCTTTCACCTGCTCTGTGACTTGAAAAACTCCTTGTTTCATTGGTCTGATAACAGATTTTTGTGTGTGTGTGTGTGTGTTAATAAAGTAGCTCTGCATTTTGACCCTATTTTGGATAAGAAACTTCAGAATTATTCAGACTGGGAGCTGTATTACCTAGTTAATTCTGCTCAGTGTAGACATGACACTGTCACACTTCATTGTGTTGCTATTATGTTGTAGAGGAATAGATGTAGGAAAAAAGCAGAAATTTGGAGTGATATTTTACAGTTTTTTCAACCGTGAGGAAAAGCCCCAAGACTCCAAAACAACCCCAACTCTAAATTTGACCTTGAACCAGACATTAAGGGAGGAAGAAGAAGCTTTGTTTATGCCTAGTATCCAAGAGAAACGATTCAAGAACAGTTCATTCATTCTTAGATTAAGAAGGGCCAGGAAACATTGCCAAGATAGATAGAATCTCAAGTTATTTGCTGCACAAACGCTGGTACTGGAAGTTATAGTGGCCCAACTTTTCATCTCTTTATAAAAAACAATTCATGTGTCTTAGAATGCACCTTAAGCAAAAGATAAGGACAGATATTTAGAGATAAAAGGGTATGAATAAAATTTCAATACATTGGTTGGAAATACCTAAATTCACGAACCTTTTGTTATACATTTCCCTCTAGCAAGCCTACTTGGTAATTCCTTTAAACAGAACTGAGGTTCTAGTCAGAGAGGAGTTGGCCCCAGCTCCAGTTAAACACCACTGGCATTAGCTATACTCCCACAGAGGTTTCCCTCCCCACTCTACAGACAGAAATAGCTTTCTCCTTGAAACTATAATGTTTATATCTATGAGATTGGTTGATAGCCTTCAGTATAGTGTCCTACTATAATGCTGTCTTCTTATTAATTGAAGAAAACACTGGAACTCAGACAACTTTCATATCCTTGCAAATCAGGCTAGTTCAAACAGTTTTATAGTACTCCTACTTGTATTTTTTATTAAGAAGTGTAGATCTGTTAGAGATGAAACAAAATTAGCTCTGCTACACTTCATCATTCTTCTTACTGCGCTATTTCCACTTTGTATCTTGTCTGGTAGATTTAATCTTTTAGAGCAAATTTAATGACTCTAAACAAAGTGTGCTTTGCCTGGGTTCCCCATTATACTGTTGTTGCCAATCTGGTTTTGGGCTTCACATTCTCTCATTGTTCCTTTGGAAGCCCCTCACAGTAATTCCTTTCTCTGACTTACCTGATTGACCATTTTAACTTAAACTAAGGCTGCAAGGTTGCACAGATGCTAATGCCTCATTTGTATTACTTGTGATGCCCAGATCTGCTGGTCACCTGGAACTATTGCTGGTTTTATTTGCCCTGCAAGGACCCAGGGTTTCCAAAGTAGAGAGGTGGTATCTTAGTCTTTTAAGTTACAGCGAACTGGTGATGAATAAAACCACTGGCAAGTTAGATCTTTGCTGCCCAGACTGAAGTCTGATTTGTAACTCCTATTTGAGAATTTGGGACTTCAGGAAGGTCTTGTAGGATTGGATTACAAGCAGTTTGTGATACCATGTAGCCAAAGAGAGACAATTTTTGCCTTGTGGTCCAATGGCCTTCTTATATGAAGTGGGTCTGCTCCAGGTGCAGGACAGGTGCCTGGCCTAGGAATGCCCTGCATTACCTCCAGACCTCAGATCAAAAAAGCACAGAGCATCTTTTTGCTGGACTTACTTTTTTTTGTTAGTTTTTATTTCTGTCTCCATCACATTTCTGTTTCTTTTTTCAGTTGCATTCTCTGACTTTCTAGCTATGCTCTCCATCCAGTAATGTGCAAGGAGAAAGAACTGTGGAATGTGAAGAAGACCCTGTGCTGAAGGCTATCAAGATCCTGTCATTCCTGGAGATAAATGTGTAAACATCTGCAGCATAAAACAGCTCCAGATGGAAATTTTTACCAAGTTTTAGAAAATGTGTCAGAGAGCGGTATTAGACAGGCAGACTGTTTGTGCTGGGGAATTGCTTTCCTCAGAAATTTCCTGTTGTGAGCTTGCAGCTAAAATCTTTCCCTCACTGGCTTCATCTTCCCCCCTTCCAGGACTATTGGTTGCAGTTCAATCATGTCAAACAGGACTGACAATCACTGTGACAAGAAAACTTGCTTGGTCAGTATGTACAGCAACTACACTAGGAAGTTTTAGAAGTGTCTTTTAGCTACAGATGAAAATCCAGGTGTGAATTCTCAGTATTGACTCCTTTTTTTGAAAGGCAGCAGATGTCAAAACCAATCTGCACAAGCTGCAGATACTTCTGGAAAAGGCTAGAAAAAAAAATATAAATCCACATGTGATTGTTGCAATGTAAGAGTCTTAGTAGCCCTAGGAAGCACACTCATTGACAATGAAAGAGTAAATGAAATCCCTGACTTCCTGAAAACAACAACTTGGACTTCCTTCCAGGTCTAATGAGCCAGAAGGATTTTATATATCAGAAGTAACTGGATGATGTGAAGGAAAATTGATGCATTCCCTGATCTAGTCAAACCAGTAGCACTGTTAGAGAGATTAGGAAATGTTATCTCTGCTCCATTAGTGTTAGATATGGAAATGCTATTCATGGCATGTACACATGTTGTTCACAAGGACCTATTTTTACTTATACTGGAGACATTCACTTTGCATTTTGGAACACATGAGTTGTCTTCACTGGTGTCACTGCATCCCTGAACATTAATAGATTCAGAGGTTAGAAATCAGCACTTATCAATAAACTGTGCATTTTCCTAGGTCTAACATTGCAACCTTTTTGTTGCAGAAATACAAGAAGATGGATGGATTCTCACCTCAGTTTATTTAGCTGAGATTGGTTCAGTCACTGAACTTGATTTGACCCAAACTGAGACACTACACAGTGATCCAGTAGAATCCAGTTTTCAACAGGCTAAGGAAGCACTCCATTGATTTCCCAGCCTGATGCATTTCCATCTGTTTCAGTTATGCAATGACCTCGATGAGAAAATCTTTCAGACCCTCAAAGTCATCCCACAGCCTAAACAATGTTACCTGAATCATGTTGCTGAGATGGTTCACACTGTGCCTTGAGCCCTCCAGGTAATTTGCTGAGTGCTGACTTAGGTCAAGCTGAACGTTTTCCCGAGACATTGTCTCAGGAGATGAGCCCCAAAAACTGTCACTACCATCACAGGAAGCTGAGTCAGGGAAGGTTTAGGTTAGATACCAGGAAAAGGTTTTTCACCCAGAGAATGGTTTGGCACTGGAGCAGGCTCTCCCAAGGAAATGGTTACAGCACCAAGCCTGGCTGAGCTCAGGGAGTTTGGACAATGCTCTCAGGCACACGATGTGATTCTTGGGGTGTCTTGTGCAGGGGCCAGGGGTTGTACTCCACGATCTTGATGGGTCCCTTCCAACTCAGCATATTCTGTGATTCTCTGGTCACATCATGGTTGTACCTTCACAGCTGAGTTGTTACAGGTCTCTCAGGCTGGAGTCTGTACAATTCCATGGACAACAAACCAGTAGGGAGCCACGGAGGTAGCAGGGCCTTCCCATGCCACAAAAGCTTGAGAAAGAGCCAAAATTCCTTCAGTGTCCAACGCCTCCGTTCCGTGTAAGGTGCTCTCCGCGGCGGGCGGAGGCAGCGTGTCCCGGCAGTGCTGCCCTCCGGGCTGAGCCGCTCATCCCGCGGGGCCGGGGTGTCTGTGCCCCCGCGGGAGGTGGGGCCGGTGCCCGGTGCCCGCTGGGCGGCGGAGCGGCGAACGGTGAGTGGCGGCGGGGCCGGGCCGGGCAGGGCGGGCGCTTCTCGGGCCGGGCACGGTCCCAGCTCCCGGCACGGCAAAGGCTGCAGCCCGGCCGGGCTCTCGGCAGCCGCCGTGCCGGGACAGCTGCTGTGCTGGCGGCAGGGCTGCCGTAACGCCGGCGGTGTGCCGTGGCGGAGGCGAGCGGCTGAGCTGTCCGGGAGGCACTCTTTGTTCCAGGGCCGTGCTCTCGGCTCCCTACGGCTGCGAACGCAGAGGCTGGCGGGCTGCGTGGGCATCCTCGTCCCGAACTCATAGACTTGCAGTCTTCCAGTGTCGGACCTCTACGTTTTATGCTGCAAATCAGGTTTTTAACTTATGTTAGGTAGCTGGTTGTTAATATGAACTGGACTTAATTTTGTCTCTTGCATCCTTAACAGAATTGCTGGAATTGGTCTCCCAGGTGTGAGGTCTTAACAGCGGTGTGGGGGGACTGGGAGAATTCTTGTGGTCTCAGATCTCCTGCGCAGGAGTGACGTGAGAGAAGTAGTAGGGTCTTGTAAAGGGTCAGATCCATCAACTGTTTAGAATGAAAAGACATTGTGTCATTTCTTCCATGGTTGTTTTACTGATACACTTAATTGCTTGATCTTAACAAACAGCTGTATGCAGGAGTAAAGCCTTAATCACATCACAACTTTGATAAAATTTCTATGATAACTATACTTGTACAAGTCAGAGTGGCTTATGTAAGGGTAAGTGCTTTCATCCATCCAGGTGGCAAACTGCAGACGGGGTATGAACACGAAATATCCATGAACCCCCGCAAATCAGTCTTTTCCATTTTCTAGTTCACGTTCTCTTTTGAAAATGCCATTCAAAGTGACCCTTTTGCCTTCCAGCCCTTGTGCTGTGTCCTTGCATCACATCCTATGGAGAGCTGTCTGAGTGGACTTCTTTGCCAAGATCTATATTCTGAACAGAGCTTGTCTGATGCATCTTTGGATGGGGTCTTACTCATTTCAGACCTGGTGTGGCAGACTGGAGAAATTAAGAGTTAGCCTAGTACACACATTCTGATCCACTTGGGATTACAGTCACTGTGGATCTTTTACACTTCATACTTTCTGGTATTTGACAGAAACTAAAAGCAGTTACAGGTAACTTGAAGTGTAATGTTTGAAACCTTTAAAACAGAAAGGCAAGCTTGGTGGCCTTATCTTTTATTAACAGCTTCATGAATGTGAGTTTTCTATTTCTTTTTCTCTCACACAATATAATAGATGATAATTAGGACTACAATACCTTTGCAGATCCATTGTAAGATAAGAAATGCAAATATATATTTGTCTTGCTGTTATACAACAAATACAATGAAAGCTTAATCTAGCGATTTCGTAGGCATGGAATAAATTTTTGTGCTGTTTGCTCAGCTGGCTGTTTATAGTTTGGACCTCTAGCTCTATAATACATGGACCGGTACACTGCTAATGCTTCAGGCCAATTCCTGAAGAATATTGTACCAGAAAATTTACACTGACTCAGTGAAATTGCTCATCTGTTTCCAAAGGATGTCAATAGATGACTTTTCAAGATGAACACAGCTATGCTTCTCCAGACTCAGCTCCTACACAGTCATAAGGAAATGCAGCCCTATCATAGGTAGTGTGAGGTTTGCAAGGATTCCAGAACTGTCCAGTCCAATGTAGAATTTTGGTCCATATCTGCAAAATTAAAAGTTGACTCAGTTCTCACTACAGTATAAGAAACTGGAAAGCACTTCTTCTTACCTTGGACTTGACTTAATTAGAGATTTAGGGCACTTATTTATGTGTATAAATGCTTTTTCTAATATGCACCCCCAAATATCTTGGATGTTATATGAACAAAAAGTAAATCCCTCCATTTTTTCAGATCGCTGTGAGTTGGAAGGCTTTTCCACATAAGCTGTTTGCTTATGTTTCTGTCAAAGATTTGATGTAAGGTTGCAGAAAATGAAATGTCACAGATTCCTGTGATCACAGAGATGGAGACATGCCTAATGCAGATTTGATGATTCAAAACTCTTTGTCCTTTGGATCCCACAGTACAGAATTTTTGGCTGTATTCAGACATTTGGGAAGCAGATCCCCTTTCAGACTTATTTTTAGTTTTTCTGGGAGCAATTACATGTAGACAACCATCAAAAGTTAAATTTTATCACTTAAGAAGTTTTACTGGCACTGGTTTCTGTTTCAGAGTTAATATTTTTTTCCACTTGTAATGGTTCTTAATTTACCAGTCAGGGAATTTACTTCAGACAAATGCATAGCTATATTTTCTTTTGCCAGAAGAATAGCAATCAGAGAAGAAACAAGAAGTTGTACTTGGTCCAAAGACTTGCCCAATAAAAGCCCATTCAAATTGTAAATACATTTATTTAGAGATCAGTGGGTACCTAGAATATTTCACAAGAAACAGTAGCTGCAAGTGCAAATATTGGAATCTTGTATAAGCATTAAGAAAAGGGCTAAGATATTACTCAGTTTTGAACAGCTGTGAAAATGGGTACTCGGGCAACAATATTTTGTGTGTGTGTGAGTCTGATACATTTAACACAAACAAACACATCTTTAGTTGTTCCTGCTTAATATCTGCTAAAATCCACCCCAGCTTTGACTGGAATGCTTCCTGTATCTGATACTGTTGAAGTGTGTTAGACATTCATTCATACTGTTTATTGATTTATATGAAGTCTCTCTCTATATATAAATGAAAAGAAAGTACACACAATGTATTAAACTGGGGAGCTGATTTTTTTTTTTTTTCTGCTGAGGATTTTCAGTAATCCTTATGTTTGTACTGTGGACAGTGCGCGTGGAGTGGTTGGTCTCAATATCTTTAGTTATGTAACATAAACATCAAGCTGTGCTGTAAGTCAAACAGGGGACAAAGCAGTGTGACTGCAGTCTCTGTGGTACATCAGACTGCAAGCTGACTGCTATGATCTGAAGAGCTGAATTTAGTGGAAAGGCTGTCATTGATTTTAATGAGCTCTGGACATGGCCCAAACTCAAGAATTGGTGGCTTGGTTTTATTGGAGTGCCAGCAGCATCATGTTGAGTCATGAGTGCAAGATACATATACATCCTTTTAAAGTTTAAAAGGAGTGCCACTGCCACAAGCATAGATGCCATTTGTATTTCATCATTTTCTTCTAAATGAATTCAAACACAATTGCATGAGATTTTGGTACTTGACACTGGGTTTGGTGGAGATGCAGTTGTCATCATTCCCGCAGATGAGTTTCTATGCCAGTTTTTCTGTCTAAGTTCAATCTATTGTGTAGTTTAAACATAAATAGATTTTTTTCCATTTGGAGAGGTTTATCTCCGTATCTTCAGTTGACAGATTGTATGTGCAATGGAAGGAGTGTGACAGGTTAGAACTTGAAACCACCTCTTTGGCAAGCAGCAAACACTCACTGATGTTATTAACAAGGATTGTTTCAACTACTGTTCATCCCTGACTCCTGCTGACTGTTGCAGTTTTCCCCCAGAATCTCCTAAGATCTCATCAGGTCATAGCTCACACAGCCAAGTGATCATGCAAGACTCTCAACATTATTCTGAGTAACCAAAACTGCAGCAGAACTGCCAAAATACATACTCAGTCACAAAGCTTGAAAGCAGGATCCTTAATAGTTATAAACTCAAAATGAAGAGAGCACCAAATATTATTTCCAATATATCCACTTGTTTAAGCTATCTCATAGTTTAGTTGACTCAGGAATGCTGAATTTGGGGTGGCTGCACTATTCTAAGCTCTTAAAACTGTAGAAAGTAATGAGGATCTTATTTCTTCTTAAAATTACTGCTTAAAGGCCTGTTGGGGGAAATGGAGGTTAGTATGCATACTTATTTTGCTGACAACTTTGACATCCTCTTTAGGGCTTACCTCAGCAAAATGGCATGCCAAAGAATCACACAGCCCATCCTGTCATTTCACTGCCATTCTTTTCATCTGCTGTTCCATTCATTTGTCTTTCTGCTGAACATGCATTTCTTAGAATTTACTGGTATTTGCCCATAAAAAAGGCTGCCATCATTCATAGGAGTCTGTTAAATATTATTGGTACAATTTACAGGAAATCACATTATAGTACCTTGTGGTGAAATGTGTCCCTTCTTTTCTTCCAGTTAATGCTTCATGAGACCATTTTTGTATACCATTAGGTTAAGTGGGAAGGGTACTTGCCAGCACACAGAGGGTTAATACTGCTGTATTTGGCTGGTTCTTTGCCAGTCTTTGCTCTTTTGAGTGCCAAGACTTTTTTTTGTGACTTTTTTTTTTTTTTCTTTTTAAGAGATGTCTATCTTTGTAGACTTGAGCTGCAGCCCTTACTGTGCAACATGGGGATGTTTGTCTTTCCCTGAATCCTAGTGTCTGGCAAACTGACCTTTTTCCCAATTCACATGGCTGCAGCCAGGTAACAGAGACCTAAGGCTCTTCCTTGCAATGCCAGGATGAATTTTATCCCATTGAAGCTATTTGTATTTTCCTAAGCACTGGTAATGACAGGAGTGGGAAGTTTTGGGGAAGATGCGTTCTCTGATCCTGTCGTCTCTCCAACAGTGTCAGGATTTCTGAGCTCTCCTGAATTTACCCTGGTTTTTATATGATAATTATTTCATTATCTCAGGAGGAGGAAGTGAAAGAAAATAGGAGAGATAGGCTGTGTGGTTTGCTTGACATTTGAGAAATGATCCAAGAGTTTCTCCATAAATTTAAACTATAGACCCACAGTATAACTTCCCAGAAACGTGCTAAATGCAGGGAGTGTTTATGAATGGTGCTTGCTTGATTTTCTTGCTTTTTCAATCTATCTGTTATGTTTGAGTCTGCCTTCAAATGATTTAACATGTCATAGGGAACTTGTGGATTTATTTAATTGACTCTTTAAATCTGAATTTAAAAAGGCAGAGATGTCAACACAATGTTATAGAGAATGAAGCATAGAAAACCTCCTGTGCATTAGCAGATTAAACTTGGCTCAAGAGGCCATTTCAGAATTGCCTTGTGCACAACAGCAATGAAAGTTTTTCCAAACCTTTTTGTTCTTTGTTTGTAGATAGATTAAGAAAGACCCCATTTACAGATGTATAAAGCTTTAATTTTTAGAAGATTTTTGAAGTATTTTGAAAGAGACATAGCATGCAGCTCATCAAAGTAATTTTCAAAACCACAATGCAACCTGTTTGTGGGCTCTTAAGGGTTCAAGAGTATTTCAGTGAACAGAAGAACATGAGAATGTTTATACACCTGTTGTTAATTACCAGAATGTACTTCTTTGAGCAATGTACTTCTCTGAGCATTTTTTGGTGCTTATTTTCTTTTCTGAATCTATCATGTGTACACTAATGCTATATTGCTACTGAAGACTATATGCTGACTGAGGAGTGATTTTAATGGAGTTGAACTCCAAAAGCTGTGGGTTCTGCAATAATTAAAAGTGATGTCTTATTGTGTAAGAAAATGTTAAGGTTCTTGCAATAAATCACTTTAAAGCAAGAAATATGAGCCAAAAAAAGACTGTAATTTATCTCAGTTCTTGCCTTAGTTTATTTGTCAAGCTTCTAGGCTATGCAAAAGGTTTTATATTATCTTTTTCATTAATATCAATGTAAAATCATGCTAAGTAGAGGCAAGAGGAAAAAATGAGAAAACCAGCCATAATTATTGTAATGAGTCTGAAGCAACTATGTTATATCAAAATTATCACAACTATTGTGGATTTGATAGAGGGAAAAAGTAAATACAAGCAATTTACTTGCTCTGATTCTGATGATCACATTTCTTCTGCTCTACTGGTCCTCAAACTATGGCCATTGCATCTCCTCTCCATTCTGTAATTATAAGAGGGTTAAAAATGGTAGTAGGGTGTGACTTAGATTTTATCCCACCCTACATTACTCAGCATCAGCACAATCACGTGTCCTCATTCTTGCAAAGAAACATATTTCAGATTTTGAACAGGTTTTCATTTTGGTGGAATGGGTGTTATATTTGTATGGTGTATAGGACTCTTCAGAGATAAGGTATTTGCTGGTTTTGTGATGGATTCTGATAAAAATAAAGGATTAACCATATCATCACTAATGCCATTTTAACTGGTGCCCAGTTAAAATTCTGCAACAGTCAGTAGTAATTCTGCAGCAGTCAGTGGTATTTCCTTTAGATGGCTTTGACTAACATCCTATTGTATTTAGCAACTGCATGGTGAGAAAACCTTTCACAAGCTAAGGAAAATATCTGGAAGTCTTATTATTGTTTAACATTTGTACATGGTTGCATTTGCCTTTGTGAAAAATTAAATCTCTCTCATCTGGTGGTGAGAAAATATTACAGTATTGGTTTTATGTTATCAGGAAAGCACTGCAAATCCATCTGGTTAACTTAGCTCATCAACCTTCAGTGGCTTCTAGATCCTCCCTAGTCTTATGTACATTAAATATAACCAGGCCTCAATAGAAGGAGGGCCAGAGGGATCTCCGAGTGCAGAACAAACAGAGTTAATCTTTAACCTTCACAGTGGCTTATCTCCAGGCAATATATGGGAGTCCCTTGAGGACCCAATTAGTACCATGCCAGGCAGAGTCAGTTATATTGGCCTCTGTGTTATATCCAAAGCAACTGCTTCACAAGAGAAGCTAAGTTTGTGTTCTTCGTTGGGTGTTGATAAAATCTGTAGGAGTAGGTGACTTTTCAGCTCCATGGGGCATGGTGACAACTGCCCCACTTTCTGCTTGGACCTGCAATGTTGGCTGGCATTTCACTGTATGCATCCCTAGGTGGAAGGATCTACTTGGAAGCAAGGATGGTTTAACACCTGGTGCCAATACCAGTGGATCTCAAGTATATTCTGTTTAAAGGTTAGCTATAGGGGCTGGAGTGGTGAGGCTGAGAGTGTCATTTATCCTAGAAAAGCTGTAGGTCTCCCCTAAACTCCATGGTAAAGCAGAAAGATACTAAAACAATGAACTTAAGTTTGACATGGCTATTAACTGCAGCTTTTTTGGCTACCTCTGATCCTGGGATGATAGATACACCCATCAGCTCAGCAAATAGCTTAAAGTGTGTGCCAGGCTCTGTGGTTGGGAATGATCAAGCAGAGATTCAGTTTAAATATGTGATTATGTGACTTAGTGACACAGAACTGTGGTTTATTCAACAGTTCTAGGTAAAATTCTTCTGCAATTAGCTTATTTCCTGCCTCTGGCTATGTATTAGATATTTTTCCTTCCCACTACTGTGGGAAAAGTGCCAACATATTTAAGAGACAATTGAGAGCACACTGGGATATTTAAAGATTGCCAGAACTTGTCTGAGTAACGTGTTAGGCTGCTTTGTAAGGACTCTGATGTGCTATGTGTTTACTCTGGTGAAATTGGCTCAGTATGAGGTATTTTTTATTATGTGATGATTTTAAAAATCTTGACATGCAGGGCCAAATCATGTTGTGCAGTCACTGATTTCTAATTTAACTCAGCATTTTCATTCCAGTATTCCTGTGAGAGTTCCCATGGCTGAAGGCTGGCTAGTAAACTTAAAGTTATCTTGGATATTTATAGGGTGCCTATTCTTGTAGGGTCTTTCTGGCTGTCCTTGTTGAGAAAAGAAGCATGAGGAGAGACTCTAAAATATAGTTTCAATAACTTTTGACTTCAGTTGCAGTTTATGGATTCTGGAACAGTCCAGAAT
The DNA here is from genome assembly GCA_018697195.1 of Certhia americana. Lineage (NCBI taxonomy): Eukaryota > Metazoa > Chordata > Aves > Passeriformes > Certhiidae > Certhia > Certhia americana. Next base: position 17,555,018 of record CM031880.1, read on the forward strand.
CCATAATCCAATTACTCGTCCTCAGTTCTCCCCACTGTATCTGCAGTATGGAATAATATATTTTGTACAGAGGGACACAGGTCTGATATCTCACAGATATCAAGTGGTAGGAATGCAGTTATTATTACTCAATATTTTCAGTTATTTTGGGGAATGAACTGGGTGCAGTATTCATGCCTTTATGCAGAGGAAAGGTAACAGAGAAAACACTGTTACCATTGCGTAGTCACTTGAGGTAAATGTCAAGAATATGCAGTTCTGAGATTTATTTTTCTGTTTATTTCCCCTTGGAGCAATAAAGCCTGCAGACAGGACATCCTGGGACTTCCCTGCCCTTCTCTGAAGGTTAATGGTCACCTTATCTTTAGCCTTGTGTTTGCAGGCATTGCAGTCAGACAGCCTTTTCCCCAGAGCTGTGCTTCCATGATTTCCTGTATTATTGCTTCAGTCAACAGTCACTGAGATGGTATCAGAGATGACCTTGGCTTTTGAAGTTTTTTTTCAGTTGCAGCTGGATTTCAGGATGTTGATGGTTTTAGGAGTATTATTCCAGATGTGTGAGTCTCTGGTTCTTCTCTTGCTTATACCTGTACAAACAAATCAGAAGCAGCTCTGTTGATGAGGTGGGCCTACATTAGTGTTAAACTAATATACATGGGAAGTCATTAAACTTGATGGCTGTTCACAGCACAGGCATTAGTGGCAGCATTGTTCTGATCTGTCTCCAAAGGGAGCTTGGTGAGAGTGTTTGAAGGACATTAACTGGATCTGTCCCTAGAGGGGAATTCGGGAAGAATGGCATGTAGAAAACTCAATTCATTATTCACATCATCTCAGGATATTTGTTCAGACTCAGTAACTGTTACCTCTGATGTTCAACATTTAGACCAGGCACTGGTCCATGTGCCTGTAGCTACATACTGTGTTCTCACATTTCTTTCCAGATGGTCTTGTGTATTTGTGCCTGCCTGGACATCGAGAAGGAAAAGTTGTGTTGTTGGAACTTAATATTCTTTAACACAGTATTTTCTTAAGTCAGAACGTGCAGAAATAGAGCTCCTTTGTTCAACTTCTGCACTAATCCCACCAGGACAAAAGAACCAAAGTTTCCCAGTATATAAAATATTGACCAGGCTAGTATTTTCACAGGAAATACCAGCTTTTCCACTGTGTCAAAAATAATGTGGTTTTCATTCAGATTCTTTAAAATCTTAGATTTTAGATTTGTGGTCCTGGATGAAAAAAGCAGAGATGTGAGAGGCAGCACATCCTGGTCTGTGTATATATGGATGCTGATACTTATCTCAAAATAAATTACATATTTATATGCAAATAAATCCTTGTAGATTGTAAAGTGTCAGACAAGCAATTCTATCTCTGTATCTTTGTTATTTGTTAGGCAATTAATATTTTCTGTCACTGAAATCTGAGGTTACAGGATCTGTGATCCTGTTGCAAATCTAGGGGAAATTACCTTTTGAATGACACATGGCCTGACCTTCATCTCTAGTTAATCCAGGAAGAGTTCACATTTGGCTGTGGGGACACAAAGGATAGATTTAGAGTGCCAGTATTTTTCTGGCCATATTTTAGAATTCAGTAATGCAGTGGATACCCCATACTGAAGTTTTTCTTCACTTCTTACTCAAGAGGAGAAGAAAGTGTGTTTATGATACCCTGCAAGAAATAATGAAGACTCAGAATTACCAAACACTGGAATCAAAGAGATTTTATTGCTATGGTCTTTGAAAAGCTCTTATTATTGAAGGGGATTGCAGGAAGTCCCTGTAGCAGGGAATGACAACAAAAAAATCCCCCAAATCTCACACATGGTACACAAAGTGTGAAAACACACATAATTAGAGCAGAATAGAATAATTAGACTCCAGAGCAAGTATCATGGCAAATTCTTCTGGCATGAAGAATTTATTCATGCATATATAAAAAAATACATGAATAAAAAGCTGAAATAGTGCATAGTTAGATGCCTCTGACTATACTCCCTACTTTCAGTTTGAGAGATAGTCTTTGACCCTCATTTTCCTCATAATATTAATCACAGATGGATGCATAAACTCTGCAAGGCAGAAATCCTCTTATCTCCACTTCTTTGCTGTCTGCAGACTACTGTGTTTGTTCGTAACCCTGTTTGTTTAAAGCTCTGATCATGCAGCTTTTAACAGTGATGAGTGTTTAGTTGTTTCTTTAGAACTGAAGAATTTTCACAGAAAATTTCTAGGCCTGGCCAATTTGCCAACCTGGGAATTTTCTTCTTCAGCAAAGTGTTTCTTGAGAGCCACATTTTTGTTGGCACACAGTTGCAAAGTTGCTAGGGGTACAAATGCAACATGCTTGTAAGGAACACACGGAATCTTCATGACATAAAGTCCAAGTGGCTCAAGGATCAGTATATGATGGCTCACTCTGTCACAATGTGACATTTTCCTTTCTAAGAAGAAGTCAGTTCAGAGACATCAAAATATACCAGAGATCTGAAATGCTACAGTCCATCAGTTTGTTGTAGGATTTTTTACTCTTTCCTCTACATTTGTTTATGAAATGCTCAAATGAAACCTTTGTCCCTTTCTGAAAGTAAATTTTGAAAAACGTAAACCAAACACCCGTGTTTAAACACAGTTTGTGAAACACATGATTTCCTTACTGTGTGACATCTGGTCCCTCCCTGCTGCTGTGCACTGTGTCCTGAGGCCATGCTAGCCAGCTTTGGATGAGCATTTTGTGAAATGAGAAGTATTTGCAGTCAGGGAGCTGGTGAGGCAAGGATGTGGTTAGCCCTTAGAGATCCAGTGGCAAGAGGCTGCAAGAAACATGGTAGCTCTGTTGGGCATGAAGCATTTTCAGCATTGCTGGTTGTGTGTGTAGCTCCTAACACCTCTGTTCTCAGGCTGTTGGCATGTACCCTGGGTATCTGTAATATGTGTGCATTTGAGTTTCTTCCACTGGATCAGTAGTTGCTGTTGGTTACTTAAGTTGAAGAGGCCTTTTTCGCAATGACTCAAGTGTCAGTGCATGTGAAACAAATAGCTTGATGATTTTAGGAGCTTTATTTTGGTGCAAGGATTTCTCAATGGTTGGGTGGCTGGACCTTGCTCAGTCTTGCCTCCCTCGTTCCCTTTGGAGAAATTAAGAAACGTGTTGGAAGTTTTCCAGGTGCTGTGAGCTTGCTGTGGGAGGGCAGGTGTCCCTTGGGACTGCTTGTTCTCCCTGCAGGGGAAGCAAGGCAAATTTGGATGTACAGTGATTTGGATGTGCAGTGATTTATTTGGATGTGCAGGGGGCTGATGCAATGTTGGGCTGTTGAAGGAAAGCCATGAGAGTGAGTTTGAAGAAAACCATGAAAGTAGGCCTAGACTGGGCTCTTTCAATCAAGCCAAACCACAAACTTTAGAGGAAATCCAGATCTGATTGAAATTTCAGGTGTTTAAACTTCCTGTCTGCCCTATCTTTGAAGAACCATCTTTGCTTTGCCAAACTCTGTGGTTATTTGGTGTTTGTCTACCTCCTTGCTGAAAACAGCTTCAATTCATTAACTGGCAGTAGAGCAGCCCATTCACTTCAGGACTTGACAAGTGAGGAGCAAATGTCAGTGCAGTGATGTCTGGCTGTCAGAGCAGGTTTATGTCACATACCTGCTCGCTTGCACTGATTTGCCTGTGCACATAGAGCCATAATGTTTATCAACATCTAAAATTTCAGGGCTGTACCAAAACCCTCAGTGTGTAGCCATTTGAAGCTGTGCTAGTGATAAAGAGCAGTGAATAATAAATCTAGCATGAAGTGCCTTGGAGGGTGATATGAAGATAGAGAATAAAAAAGTATTAAATCCTGAGGTGGGATAATTATTTTTAATGACTGTTTACTAGTCTGTGCTTCTTGGAAAGTAAGGGGGTTTTGAGATGGTGCAATGTATGTTGCTAAACTGCTAGTTGCTGAGAACAGGACTATGTTTGACCTAAATAGAAGCCAACAGATGAAGTTTTGCATGTTCAGATAAGTAACTTCAAGACAAGAATGCATGAAAAAAACCCCCAATATTGAAACAAAGCATATTCTGAAGCCGTATGAGGAGGTTTGGAGACAGGAAATCTGCTTTGTGTTAGCAAAAATACTGAGTTTTTGAAGCTTCCAGGCTGTGTTCTACACCAGTTAAAGTGATTAAATCCTTCCAAAGTCATCAGGATTACACTCTTCCACTAGCTTTAGGGCCTATGCTTTCCCGCTGGAAGGCCATTTGATCTTTCTTGATTTTAAATATATATGTTAATTTCTTATGAAATCTCCTTTATTTTTTACTGTAGTATAAATGTTTCTGTTGGCAGCATTTTTCTGAACAGAATTTCAATCAGATTTCAGATGCAGATTTCAGATCCAAGGTTTTGTATATCAAGCCAGTCAGAAGGTTTCTCCAGGAATTCCTTCCTGGTGGTGGTTGTGGTTGCCCAATAACTGAAGCCTTGATTTTGCTTTTTTTTTTTTCCTGTGGGCTTTGTCTGGTGGATGGAGATTAATGCTCTCTAGTGATCATTTTCTGCTGGGATTAAGAGTTCAGTGTGAAGTCATCGTGAGAAGTGCAGTGATTCCCAACAGTGAAACTCATTTGGGTAAAACTCCAACTAGTGCTGCTGTATTGTTACTGCTTTGTCTTTTCCCAAGAGACAGAAAATGTATTATATCTGGTTGAGGTCAGCTTTGATCTGCAAATGCAGATGCACTCTGTGGATGGCATTGAAGTTGGCTGCTTGAAGAGGCTTTGGCTTTCCAGCTAAGTGGGAATCTAGACCAGAGTATGTTTTGTTTCCAGTTTGTGATGGCCCTTGCACTTGTTGTCATCTATTATTTGTGTGACAGTTCTCCTTTGTGTAGGGGCCTTTATAGAAAATTGATAAATTGAGTTGTCCATTCACAGATGTCAAACTTCTGCACAGTTAGAAAACTGCTGTAGCTGAGCCACTTATGGGCCTCCTCACCAGAGGTTCCATTTCTCAAACTACGTGAGTCTCTTATGAGAAAGGTACTAAAATAAAGTATTTTTTCCAAGTATTCGAAAAGGACTCCTCCACTGTAGATCTGATATTTCTACTAAATGTTTTTAAGGAACTAATATAAAAATACTTAATAATACTCCCTCCTAATGGCTTGCCAGACCCAAGTATTAAAACACTAGGTAACAGCTGAGAAATGCAAATAAATGTGGTTTTCTTCTGATCTTCTAGGAATGACTGTAAATCTTTGCTTTGCTATTATGAGAGTTATGAACCACCTACTTTTAAATATCCATGCAATTTTTAATCAGGAGCTGATATTCTTAGCAAGCCATGTGTCTCCAGGAGCAGGCTCACACTGTGGTGCTGGCTGCTGCTGCTCCCTCCCTGTGTTCAAGCACCACAAACAATGCCTTGCCTCCTCTCTGCTTTTACCTCAACAGAGCCCATTGATAGCCATGATGCAAATTCATTTCCATGTGAATTTAATGCAGTGTAATGCCAGAAATGTGTACAGCTCTGTTGTCCCCAGGACTGGGGTCACCCCTGTGAGTGAGGCTCCTTGAGGTTTATATTCCCCAGAATTTGCCTGTTTCCACACGCAGTGAGTGCCTCCTCAGTTGTGACAGTGAGTAGCAATTGTTAGTATATTGTCAGAGGTCATCACCAGGCAGTAATTCTGTCATATGGGTGTGCTGGCTAATTTGAACTCTAGAGCTTTTTTCCTGACCTTGCAATATTGCAGGGATGCAGTTGTTTGGGTTTTTTTTTTCCCTGTTAATGTGCAGAGTAGTTTGTTAGAATAGATTGTGATTTACAGTGAATTGGAATAATGCCTGTTTTGAAAGATCCTATGCACCCCTTTTGTGCTGGAGAATAACTAGCTTTTAGTCGTTATTTCAAAGATGTTGCAAGTACTTTCTGTAGCTTTCCTCTGTCTAAAAAATTATAATAACAACTAATCTCCTCAGGGCTTCTTCACATCCTAATTACAACCAACCCTCTCATTAGTCCCACAGGGAGATGGAATCAAATGCCATATGGCATTTTACACTTCGGATGCTGTGCGTACCAATAGCTGTAAGGAGACAGGAAAAGGGGGAGTTAACAATTCATAACCATTTATGGAGCAGGCACAGCCCTCCTTGGAGCCCGTTCAGCAGAGGCTGAGTGCCTCAGATCAGGACCTTTATCTGGCCAGGCAGGCTGGGGTGCTCGTGTGGGCGAGTGGGGAGCGGCCGGTGGCAGAATCCCTGTACTGGCATCCACACACAGGGATGAATTAAATACACACACGCCTCCCAGGAAGCACCATGGCTGGGTTCTACGGGTGCCTGAAAAGTAAAAAGTAAGTGCCATGCTGAGCCCTTCCCTCCACCTTTCCAAAGGGAGCTGAGTCTAGTGGGTACTTTGGAATTCTGTCTTTGTTGTACTGCAGCTGCAGCACTAGATGAAGTGGTTATGCCTTGGGTCTGAAGTACCAGCCTGAGCACAAAAGTGCAAAAATAGTGTCCTGGCTAAAATATTTGTTTGTGAAAATTGGTCATGGTTTTTTTCTCCTTCAGAGGTATAAACATGAAATGTTGAAAAAGGAATTAAGAACCTTTTCCTGTTTAATTGTAGCAAGAGGGAAAATGCCCTCTTCCCTAGTGACTAGCTATATTGTTTATATATTAACACATAAAAAGGAGAAATACAGAAATTTTCATTGGCTTTTAAAAAATGTTCAGCTAGAAGTCTGGCAGTAAATGCTCTTTAAGATCTTGATGAGCTCAGTTTTTCTATAAGCAATCTGAGGTTTGTTTCTATAATTGCTCCCTTTTGAGAGATTTGGTTGTATTTAAAATAATTATTTTTTTATGGCTTTGCTGTCATGTTCTGTTGGAGTAGACTATCAACGGAAAAGAAAATGAGAGAATGCATGTTAGTATTTATGCTTTAAACCACCATGAAGAGGCATTCTGTTTTTCCTTGGACATTCTCCCTGCTGAGGAAGGGAACAAAATTTCCTGCTGCCAAACCTGAGGAGTGGTTTGATCGTGTTTTGCACCAGCAGACTGCAGAGGGCTCTATTCTTGCACCCGGTGAGAGATTACAGACAGGGAACATGCACAGTGAAAGGCAAGTGAAATTGTGTCTTGAGGTTTAAGATGTGAATACTGATAGTTAAACATGTGGGCAAGTCCTGGATAGAAGAGGGAGGAAAATAGCTCAAAAGTGGAGCTGGCAACTGACTTTTTTTCCTTCTCCCAGAGGTTGTATCCCTCACACCAACAGCTTGTCTCACATTACTCTGGTGGAAACGTGCATTTTCAAAGGCACACAACTCCTGCTGGATTAGCATTTCCATCCCATATTGACTCCTTTCCTCCTTTGAAATTTATAACCTGGAATTAATATTTGGCAGAGAAGTTTGCTTTAGACAAAGGGACAGTGTGCCATCAGAACTAGCAAAGGGGCTATGAGTGAGTCCTGATGAAGGTAGGTGGATTGGAACTTCAATTGACAAAAAGTAGTAAATCTACATTGTTTGATATCCCTCCCCCCCAAATCCTTCAGAATCTAATGCACTTTAATCAAATTTGAAATCCAGAGAGAGGCTATAAAGGCTGGACAGATGAAGCTTTTTTACATGTGGTAAACCATCCACCTTACTTATGAGGAGCAGGGTTTTTTTCCTTCAACAGATTCTTCTTTTTTGATATTCTTGAGTTAGGTCTCTACACTTGATATATATGCGCAGGTTATATTTCTCAGCCTGTTATTTCAGCCCTGTGATGTGTTCTCAGTTGAATTAGTGCAACTACTAACCCTTTGCAGTCTTCACAAATTTTATATGTTGATTTGGCTGTGGTTATTAGCAGTTAAAATGAATTCAGGACATCAGTTGCAGTAATGGTGATGTTTTTAGCCTGAGATTAATTTTCAATGAAATTTGTTTGGAGTTTAACATGAAGCATTTGTCTTTCTGGACAAATGTGTCATTTGAACAACCTCCCCAAATTCTCATGTGGTCATTTGACCTGTAGGAGTTAGTTTGCTTTCTGAATGAAAGCTCTTTTGGAATGAAATTACTTTTATGCTTCAACCAATTGGCTTTGGTACCAGTAGGAATTTGGGCAAAGTGACTTAGAGCTCAGTACCTGCCAAAAAACCTGCCATGGACTTTGGGGAAGGGTTCCCTCCAGGGCTTTGAGCTGCTGAGTCCATCTAAAGCCCCTGGAGTGTTTTAAAAGCTGCTTTAGGCAGTGCTCTCCTCTGTTGCTGTCACATTCACCCCACTCCCCCACATTTTACAAGAGGAAGCAAAGGCTCTGTCTTGGTACTGTGATGATGTGCAGCTGAATCTGATCTTCGTACACATAGTCTTGTCCCTGTGATTTGCTATTGTCCTCTTATGAAATTAAAGAAAAAGAACCCAAATCCTAATCCAGGTTATTCTTTATCACTGTCCCAATCCTGGCTGCTATTTCATTGAAATAAAACTTCTAGATTGCTTTCATATTTCTCTTTAACCAACATATGCAGCCTGAGCAATCTTGAATTTTTCTGCGAAGTTTATAGCTCATCACCCTTCTTGCAGAGTTTCTCTTGCTCCAAGCATGGTGCCCCAAACAAAATATTATACCTGAACAGATATAATAAAGTTTCCTAAAGCCTGTGGAGGAATCTTTTCATATGCTTCTCAGTTTTTGGGACTAGCCAAGTATGTTGTTAAGAGCTGAAAATGTGGTTGCTTGAATAGTAAGGTTCGCTGAAGGTCAATGCAAACTGCCAATTTCCAAAGACAAATATAGTGTGTTAGAAGCTATATAAAATATTTGGCTGAAGGCTTTATGTGCCAGCTCAGACTGGTTTCTATAGCAGACTATAAGAAAATGTATTTAACTGTATTTAATGTGGTTACTCAGGATTTCATGGTGCCTTTCACAAACAATCCCAGAATTATGGACATTTCAGCTTGATTCTCTTCTGCTTTGCCAAGCTTTGCACATCCAGTGGGGTATTGTGTTCTTTTCCTATATCCCATAATTGACAAAAAATGCTGATGTGCACTTTTATCCTGCAAAGAAGTTCAGAATTTGGGTAAAGCAAGTTGATCAAGGAATGCATCAGTAGAATTTTTAACATGTTTCTAAATTGTTTGAGATGAAAGCAATTGCCAGTCTAAAATGAGTATTATGAATGAATGAATTTGAGTAAAATGTGTTTTCTGGGTTAGGTGCTGTGCTGTATTTTGTGTTGTTGCCTGTTTAAGTAAGTGTCAGGAAGAGATTGTGGTGATTGCTGAGCTTATTCCAAAGATGGTACAGAGCTGTCCACCTGATGAATAAGCTCTCTGTTCACTGCCCCTGCACCTTCACCCCAGCCTTCTTGTTGAAGAGGCTCATAAGGGATGGTGGAAAGCCCCCAAATCCCTTTGTCCCTGAGTCTAGATACACTTTTTACAACTTTTACATGTTTATGTGGTCTTTTGAACTTTTGGCTCCCCATCCACTGCAAACAGCTGCTGGTTTAGCTTGGACAGTGACAAGTGGATTGGAAGTGGTTTAAAGCTCCACCAACTGCTACTGGAGTAGCAGCTTTACCCGTGGGGGCCGGGGCAGTGTCAGCCTGTTGGCTCTTCTCTGTCAGCAGCTCATTTACCTCCCGTGGCCTCTCTCCCTCTCTGGAGGCATGGATTGCCACAGGAGCTGGGGGCTGTGTTACTGACTGCCTGCAGGGGATGTTTGCTCTTTGGCACGGTTTGAGACATAAAGCATCTCTCCAAGACTCCAGAGCTGTTCAAAGTCAGGCACTGAGTTCCATCCCTGCCTGTGGCACCCCCCAGCACCATCTCAGCTCAGCTGTGGTCCATGGGCTCAGCTGGCAGCTGGCAGAAGGTTATACAGCTGTGGAATCGCAGCAGGCTTCCTGGGAGCTGTGGCAGAGTCACTGCCCCTGTGGGGATCGGGGATCTGTGTGGCTTGTGAATTCAGGAGAGGTGAAATGCTTCCTATAAACACTTTGGTATTCTGAAATATGTCTGTTTACATGTCTTTTTATTGTACATCACTTTACCATATTATTTCACAACAAGAGCAAGAATCACTCATTAACAGCTTTTCAGTGCTGGGGGATTTTGAGATGAAAATATCTGAGTATGGTATGTGGCTCCTGCCTAGCAAAGCAAGCTCCCCTGTGCAGAGACAATCCTTGGATGAGCTTCAAGAAACAGCTTTTATGGAAAGTGGAGAGCAGTCCCCACTAAGGCCAAATCAGAGAGCATGAGCTGAGGTGAAAAGACTCCTCAGGTGTTGTGAGTCTCTTGGAGGGATCTTTCAGTACACAACCTATGAGCATGTTCCTGTATTTGGCAATTAGACAGTGTTTGGACATTTGTGAGCATTTTTTAGTCAGCCCACAGGAGTCATTCAGTGATCTGCCTGGTATTAAATGTATAGAGACTTCTCTTTTCTTATTCAAAAATAGCAGAGAGGGTGAACAAAAGCAGTTAAGAGGTGTCAGAGCCATGGCACTGCAGGCAGTTGGACACCATTAGTACAATGGTGCTATATTATTAACAAAAAAATCAACTATTTCGCTTTGTGATTCATTCTGTTTGAGTCATCTTTGTGCAAGAAGTTCAGTTCTGGTTTAATACACCAGTGAGTCACTGCTATCTCCTCATTCTGTTCATGCTTCTCTCTGGATGGTGTTTGTTTTAGCAGCCACAGTGGGACAGTGTGTTTGCTGCCTGTAGGCAGAGGAATTCTAAGCAGGCCTGTTTATTTGGTTTCAGTAGAACAGCCCTTTTGCTATCACCAAGGTTCTGAGTATTTGGTACATATGCTGTCAAATTGACCTCTAATGCTGCCTGTCCTACATCTCTACATTGTGTGGAGCTTGTGTTGGGACAATCTGCTGAATGTGATTCTCACTCTTCTGCATCATTTGACCATCAAGTTTTTTGTCTACATAATTTTTCCAGACTGAGCCATGAAAACATCTTGTCATAATTTTCCCCTGTGTTCTCTTCTTATATGGAAACTTCTGCTGCTCCAAGTGTCTAGCTTTGTACCCCTAGAACCAACTAGAGAGATTAATTTGTCCTTTCCTCCTTGTGCAAAGGTCTACAGAGTTTTAGGCTTTCACATCTGCTGTGAAGGTCTAGAATGGGATGCAAAAGCTGAAATCTGATGACATATGGTACAAAAATGCAGTGGGTTCAAGTTGTACTTCCAGTAGAGAGCCTACCTGGGGTGGTGTAGGACAACTAGAGCTGATTACCAGCCAGATTTGAGAAAATCTGAGATAAGTCTGTCCATGGGGAAACAGGAAAAAAACCCAAGGTAATCCCAAGGTGATTCCCTTCCACCCCCCCTATTTCTCCTGCTGTAAGAAAACAGTTGAGCACCAGGTGTTCTACACTAACATGATTCAAGCTTATAGTTCTGCATTACAGCTGTTAGTCTCAAGGCTGGTACAGCTATTATGGATTAAGTAGTTTTAAATACTATTTTAAACACAGCAAATACTAACTTCAAACTCTCTTATTTTATTTTATCTTGTTATTTTATTAATAATTAGTTTTTTCAAATAGCAGGTGGCCTCCCACTCCATTGTGGGAGTCACTGTATAAACAAAGAAAAAAACCAAACCAGTCAGTTGATATCCTGTCTGATTTTGCTTGCAGATGCTGAGCTGTCACTGCTCATCACTGTGCCAATAGTCAAGGTTGTGCCAACAGCCCAAGGTTTCTAACACAATGTGTGTGAAAAAGGCATGAGCTGGGCCACACACATTATTATTCATATCTTTTGCTGTATTGTTATACCTGTGCGTGCTGCTGCATTTGGGTAAGCTTACAGGTGCCAAGGCATTCTGTGCTCTGTTGTAGCCTATCTCTATGCTATAGCAGGTTGGTAT